>JARLTB010000291.1:375000-637500 GCA_030141615.1 Unio pictorum
ATTTTACCAATGATTTCCGTTTTCTTCTTCATTTCGTCTTCGGGAATCCAGTCAGGATGTCCCATAGGTCTAAACTTCTCTTTTATTTTTATCAATTGTTATTTAATCTTTCAAATTCCTCTTTATTTTTGTTGTTTTCATTGTCCTTTCTATCATTTCTCTCCTTACTGCAGTTTTCGTTTATCTTCTTCACTTCTTTTTATAGCTTATTTCTCATCAGTTTTTCAGCTTTCTTGAGCTGGTCCAAACCATTTTGGACATGGGGCCACTCTGTCAAGATAGTATCCAAAAAACACTTTACGTTTTCGACAATATTTATCACTTACTTTAATGTTCCCACTCTGACATAGGTTGCGTTAATGCAGCCTCGTAACGTTTCGGCTTCTTCTTCTAGCATTCCTTCTAAGAGCTCCCTGTCAATTTTCAGTCTGTTTGCAAAGTCCAGACTGTTCTTAAACTTCCGTTCATTATGTAGGTTTTCCACTACATATTCCCCGTCTAATATCTAGAAATAGCTGTGTCTTAAATTGTTCAATAAAGTTGATGCTGTCACCATCTTATGTGGTTATTCCGTGGAATGGTTCTAATGGGGGGGGGGGAGGGCATTAATTTAAGTGATTCGGCCACGAAGGGTCTTTTAGAACTATTTTATCCAGCAAAGGTTGGTTATTTCATTTTTCCTTAGGTTGGGACTGACACCGCCTCCCTCAGGCTTTTATGTGTTCAGAGAACACTATTTGATTAGACCGTCACATCGGAGTCGCTATTTAGCAATCAATGTGAATGGTAGGCCGAGGTGAATGGGAATGGACCCAGCACACACTCACACTAGTTCACTCGATGCCGCTGGGATCAGGTATTGGACGTGCCCTGCACGTGATATTGTTGGTGGTGTCCGGGCGTGGAAAAGGTTGAAAGGTGGCTCGGCAAGGCTGGAGCGTAGGTCAGTCAGTGCTGCGCTTGTTTCCATGGCATCTTGATCTACATTTTCCCTATTAATTTTGATAGACACTGTGCTGTTATGAATCTAAAGTGTATACAACCTCGTATGACAGCCTATTTTGCGTCTTTGATCTCTCCGCTGCCTTGATGGATCGAGGTTCGATACCACCTTATATTTCTTAACTGTTTTGGTTACTTATGGTCTAATTGTTTTTGTTTTGGTGCAGCATTGTGCTGATGAGTATGATGACCTTGGGTTTTTAGGTCACCTTATATTCATTATTTGGGGCCCTTGGCTAATATATCTTAGTTTTTTAGTTGCAGCCTTGTGCTGCTGGGTCTGATAATCTTGGGCTTTGGACTACATTATATTGTCTAGTTGGGGTATTATGAACTGTTTTACATAAAGTTAAAAGTTGCGACCTTGTGTCGCGGGGCCTGATAGTCTTTGGACTTTGAGACTACCTTGTACGTTCTACATTGTGGTCCTATTATGGTGTTCAGTGAAATTTTTAATGTGCACCGGTCTCAGTGCACTTTTGAGACTTTATTTGAGGGTACTTATCTCAATCTATATCCTATATAGTGGCTTTGATGTTGTCAACGAGGCTGAATATTGAGAAAAGTTTAGAGAAAGCGACAGAGGTGGGTGTTAGTCCTATGTCACTCATTTGTTCCTGATGTTTACGCCTATTGCCCCTATGTTGCTCCTATTTGATGTTATTTAAATTATGCAATATTTATGGATTGGTGTTTCTGATGGTGAGTAATTGCCCCTGTGGGGGTTCAGGTTATTGGGTTTCTGACCCCTTTACTGTTTGGGTCGGTCGCTTAGGTCGCGGTCATGTGGCTGATATACCCAGCATAGTTTAGGTGGGCTGGATAAACCTCGCCAGTCCCACTGACCGTTGCTAATAATTTTTTACCTTAATTCCCCTTATTTGTTTTTATTTGCCCTGCTATTATTCATGGTGTGGTTTGCTACTCATAGAGTGAACCGCTTTATGTTTGGGTTTGGTCGCTTAGGTCGCGGTCATGTTGCTGATATATCCAGCGTAGTGTAGGTGGATTTTCTATTTTGGCTTGCACACTTCGGGGGGTGGGATATTTTATATTTTTCCTATCATCCCTGTTTGTTTGTGATATTCTAATATGTTTCTGTAAGTGCCTAAGATGTTAGGGTTGTTACTTTGTATCATTTATGGATATGTACATGGGGCTGCTATATTTTGTTGTTTTGATCTTAATTCATCCCTTTCCTGCTGGTTGTTCTACAATTGTTGAATATATGATGCAGATCTTCTGGGGTGTTACAAATGTAGCAATTGATGTTATGAGGTGCAGGTCCTAAATATTTTCCAAAGCTGTTTGCCAGTTTGGTGTTTCCTAGGGTTATTCTATTTAATATAGCTTGTTCGTAAGATGAGCCCTTGGGCGGTTTTTTTATTGCTACTGACTTCCTTAGCGGTGTTGTATAACATTCTCCCTTGTTTATTGATATCCCAATCAGTTTGCCACTTTTGATCGATTAATGTGCTGATTAAACTATATAGTTCAGTTTGACTTTATTTGAGCGGCATGTAATTAGGTTCGTCAAGTTTGTTTTTGGCGAGTTTATCTGCCATTTCATTGCGTTTGATATCAATGTGGTGGGGGATCCACATGAATTCTACTCGTAGTTTATTTGAATTTAAGAATTTTAATTTGATTTAAAAATTCTTCCCTACACTTGGTGGAATTTGTTTGGATTGAGGTTAGGACGCTAAGCGAGTCGCTGATAATCACTGTCTTGTTTGATTTGTTTACTTCATTCATTTTAATGATCCAAGGATGGACCACAATTCAGTTGTGTAAATGGAGCAGAAGCTGGGTAGCCGTCTGCTTAATTTTACATTTAGCTCTGGGATAACCAGGGATGCAGATGTTTTGTAAGGATTTGTTATTTTTGAGCCATCCGTGAAAATTGTTATGTAATGTTGGTATCGAGTGTTAATTATTTCTAGAGCTTCTCTTTTTGGATAGTTTTCTTGGTTTACTTTATTTTATTTATTTGAGAGGGAGATGTTAACTTTTGCTCGTACGTTATTCCAAGGTTCATGCTCGTACACTAGGCTATTTTCTGCTTGGAATATATCTGTAAGAAGTTGAGATTTAAGTTGATGAATTAGTTTTCCCATGGGTGCGCTTTTTCTAAGTTTTTATCTTAATGGAATATTGCACTTATTGATGGCCAGGTAGGTGGGGTGCGTTTTTGCTAGAGTCGACAGCCGTGCTGCATATTTTAGTATGAGTTCTTGACTTCTGAGTCTCAAGGGCAGTTCTCCTGTTATAATTTGCAGCTCTTCTATCGAGGTTGATGGCAATGCGCCCGTGCCAATTAATAGGGCCTTTCTCTGGACTTTGTCTAATTGATTTAGATGTTGTATGGGTGCAGTGGAGCAAATTTGGTACCCATATTCTAGTTTAGATCGCATTAAGGCCCTATAGAGGGTTATTGAGGTTTCCTGATTCGCACCCCACTGAGTGCCTTTAAGGCTTTTTAATATGTTTAGGTCCTGGTTGCATCTCTTAACTAGGTCATCTATGTGGTAATCCCATGTTAGGTGTTGGTCAAATAACATACCCAGAAATTTGGCTACTTTGACAAATTTTATTTCTTTATCATGGATTGTTAATTTTGGATAAGTAATACATTTTGTGTATGGGGTGAACAGTATGGCTACCGCTTTTTGGTGCGATAGTTTGAAACCCCATTTATTTGCCCATTTTCCTCATATTTTTAAAATGTTGAGCTAGTGAGTCAGCATTTTCCTTATTGTTACTAGTATTATTTATTTTTGGGGTGCTGTTTGCGTGCTTCCCCCTTAAAGTTCGAATTTTATCCCACACATGTTTATTATTAGTTTTATAATTTAGGTTACTGCATTATCCAGTCCAAATTGCTTGTTTTGACTGCTTAATTATATATTTGAGTTTGTTATCGTTAGTTTTGTTCGCGATGAAGTGAGTAGTATTACTTGATCTTTTGAATTTATTTAATGCTCTAATTTTTGACTGTCTAGTTAACTTAATTTCATCATTCCACCATGGTACACCTAGCTTTTTAGATTTATTGCTAGTTTTTGGATACTACTGGTGGCTGCTTCGGTAATGACCTTAATAATATTGATCTATATCTGCTGTTTCTATTTGGTCTATTTGGGTGTCTGTTCTAAATAGACCCCAATCGGCTTTATTATAATTCCTCCTGGGAATTCTATTAGTTGTTTCAAGCAGGGTGACGGTTATTGGGAAGTGGTCGCTCCCCATGGGGTCGGATTGATCAACTTCTCATACAGCCACCTGTGCCAGTTTGGGTGTGCATAAAGTGAGACCAATGGCGGATAGGGTGCCGATGACCGGACTGAGTCTGGTCCCGACACCATCATTTAGGATGGTTAGGGTGGATTTGTTGGCCCAGGCCTCAACCCACCTACCTCTACTATCCGTCATTTCTCACCCCCCACCCCCCTATAGCTCATTATGAAATCACCGCATATGATCGCACTCTCGTTTTGTATTACTTAAGTCAGCTTCTTAAATACTAGATCGTGGTTTAATTTATTTTCTGCTCCTGGATCATAAATATTGATAATTTCTAATTCACTTTTCCCTGTATTGATTAATAGTGTTTGTACTTCTATTTGTGAATTAACAATTACCCTAGATGTTATGGGTATTATTGTGACTGATGGAAAGTTGTTATTTATAATCCATCCCCTGGCCTTTCGGTCTGTGTTGGAAATAGCCCGGGGAGTAACCTTGAATTGATGGCAAATTTCTCGAGTTTGGAGATAGTTTGGTTTCTTGGATGCAGAGAATGTCAGGTTTGTGCACTGTATTTATTAATTTAATTTTAAGTTCATTAATGTTTCCTGACAGTCCCCGTGCATTCCATTGCCATATAGAAACGTTCCCATTTGGTGTATTATACATTTTTATTGGGTTCGTTTACGGTAATTAGGTGTTTGAACTGATCTTTGACATGATTCAGTGACCACTGGATATTTAGTTGGATATTTGTATATTTTATATCCAGTTGGGCTCTCATTTTCTATATGCCAGTTGAGATTTTGCTCAGTTCGTTTAATATATCAGTCCCTTGTGTGATATTGCTTGATTTGATTTTGACTATTTTTTCATGTTCCCTTTCTGTTGTTTGTTTACCTAACTTAGTTTATTTATAATACTTTTTGGCAGTGTTATAGGCTAAGTGTTTTGAATCCATGATCCTTACAATTGCACTTTCAATAATAGTGGCTGGGCAGTCTGGGGATGTGGATATGTGTGGTCCCAGACAATGTATGCATTTAGGGGTGTGTCTGTTACATTTACCCTTGTGTACACCCCCACAGTTGTTGCATTTATAAGTAAATCTGCAATTTGATTTGTAGTTCCCCCAGTGTTTACAGTTGGCACAGAACCTAGGTTTATTAATGTATTGTTCTAAACGATACCTAGTTCCTGTCTTCCACAAGTTGATGAGGGTGGGGATGGGGCTTTCTGCTTCTAATATTATTATTTTTGCATTTTTTTAATTCTTATTTCCAATCTTATAGCTTTTGGTGATCTTGTTCCCACCTTCTTGGAGTTTTTCCCAAATTTCCTTATTATTTAGCTGCATTAATTTCCCCGTTAGTTTTAGAACCGATTTGAATTTAATAGGCTCCGGTTCTCTGATTGTGGTGGTGGTCTTCGGGGTTAAATTCTTCTTATTTGTTGGCTTTGGTATGGTGATGGTGGGTGTACCTTTTGCTTTGAGGTGTTGCTCTACTTTAACTGGTAGCCAACACAGTCTTTCTATTTCTAAATACTTGGCCACCTGACTGCTGAACTGAATGATGATATACTCTTTGTTTGGCCTAATTGTTTTACATTAGCCTGGGTGAATTTTTGTCAGGGTACAGGCTAAACTATTGGTTGAAAAATTATTCAACAGCGCTGACTTACATTTAATATAGATCGTCAGTTCTAGCCTATGCTATTTATCTTTTGGTTCCGCCTTGATGCTAGCAGCTTGGGCATCCCTTAATTTGTTTGAGATGTTAATCCCTACCGGTTTCTTTGTGGGAGTGGCGGACATTACTAGAAATTGAGGGGTGGTTGCATTTACCATGCTGGATTCGCCCATAGCCAATGTGGCGTCCAGATTTCCATCTATGGAGCTGTGATCATGCAAATTCAATTCTATCGGTGAAAGCGGGTTTAGTTTTTCCGCTTCTATCCTAATTAGACTAATTTCAGTTGTGGAATGACAATGGAGTTGGGTGAGTTGTACTTCTTTAGTGGTTGGATTAATTTTGCTGTTTATTTCTCCTATCTTTGTGGCGTTAGTTTGTCCCTGAGATAATTGGGCATTAAGTTGCTGTTCCCTTTTCCTTTGCTGTTTGCCAACGTAGGGTTTCCTACTCCTATCTTGAAAGGATTTCTTGTTAAGGCTGGCGGCCATTTTTTTTTTAGTTTAGATTGGCGGCCATTTTGTCATTTGTTTGGATTGGCGGCCATTATGTCTTCGTGTGAATTGGCGGCCATTTTGTTATGTTTTAGTCAACCTCGCCAGACTCTCTCTCTCTCTCTCTCTCTCTCTCTCTCTCTCTCTCTCTCTCTCTCGTTGAAGTATAGTGTTTCGACCACTATGGGTCATTTAGCACTGTTTTATCTATCATAATGATAGTTATTTGATTTATCCCGTGGGGAAGGAATTGTGCCACATCCCTACGGGCGTTTATGCGTACATAGTACACTATTTAATTAGGCCGGCCCGTCACTTCGAGTCGCTATTAGGCGATTATCGAAGTGAATGTAAGGCCATGGTGAGTGGGAATAGAACCAACACGCAATCAACCCTATCAACCAATCGTGAAGAAGTTAGCATGTGTGCAATGGCACAATAGAATAGCGAGAGAAAAATAGTTTTCTCATATCGCTATGTTGATGGGCTCTGGACGAGGAAAAGGCAGAAGTGGTCCCGGATACCGGCCAGCCGATGTCGTAGATATATGTCATGTACGCCCTAGAACGCCCTAGCCATACTTATTTCAAATTCAGTCCAGTTTTACTAATGGACGAAATGAAACCAAAATTGTGTCAGCTACCTGTGCAATTCATTCAAATTCAATGAGTTAAAGATTTTTCCTTTCACCTAACATACCAATATTTCTAGTACATAGTGTAAGTATTATAAGTCCCTATCAAATTTTAAACTAAAATGTTTATGCGACATATGTTGTTGTGTCACTGTTAGGTTGGAATAGATTGTGAATTTTGAGTCGGTATTTCAAAATCATTATATTAGATTTCTCAACAAAGCTTGGTCAGAAAGAGTTCTCTTGCCAAATGAGAGCTCTATTAAAACATAATGGCAGTGATTGAAGATAGAAGGGCAGTTGGGCAGAAGGTTCCCCGTCTATCATCGATCTCTGCGATGAAGGCAGTTGTTCTTTCTTCCTGCCTGGTTACTCTTGGGAAATAAGTCCCATGGAGGGAGGTTATGTGTTGCGCAGCATTGAAGAGTTAGCGATGAGGCCTGTCCTCAAAGATCTCATAGTAGAAGTTCGTCAGAATCTTGAGCGCATAGTGCCATTGGGTCATTCTGGGCGGCGATGTTGATAAGGACCTGGATCCAATATAAGCAATGGTGTTTAGGAAATGCCATGCTTTCTTTTCATCCTCCAGTAATGTAGAAAGCCCCAGGGCCTTGCATAATTTCCCCATGATTTGGTCATTTGCAGATTTTTTCATTCTGGCGGCTTTTACCGGTGACTTAATTTCCTCTTCTTTCAAGTGGCTAGGCAGCCCCCAGATTTTGTCCAAATATACTGCCAAAGATGGTGACTGTATAAGGATAGGTGTAGTAGGAGTGCTAGTCTTTATTACACCTTCCCTTTTGTTGCCTTCCCCTTAAATGGTGGGGGAGGTGGTGTTGGTGTGGGTTGAAGCTCTAGAACCGGTGACGTTGCCACATCCGCCCTCTTCGTCATAAATGAGCATGGAGTTGTGAAGATATCAATGCTATCTGGTCACGAAGAAGTTGTACTGCGTCTTCCTGTACAGGCGCCTCCATTTCTGGTGCTTGAAGGGCAGTTTCCACGTTGACCGTATATGGTGGGGGTTGGGTGCTGCTGGCTGGCTTGGTTTCCCTTGTCCGCCGCTGCTTTCTCCCTCTATTTCTCTTGTGCTGTAAATCCTCCTGATATTACTGTTTATCTTCGTTATCCGATACAAGAAGAAGCGTGGTCATCTTGTCTGCCGCTCAGAGACTCCAGTTGGTGGCCTCCTTAAGCCCGACGCCAAAAGTGGCGCGAAGGGCTTGCGCGGCCTCGCCAGACTGACGAGTGCTTCTTTATATATGACACAAGCGCGCACGTGAAGGAAAACACCCCCTATGATCAAAAAACTATCTATAGTTGAATTAGAGTGCTTCGTCTACACAGAGACATGTATCACTATTTAATGTCATGAAAGAGGACTATTTAATTAATCCCGGGGGAAGGAAGTGTGTCACCTCCCCAAGGGCGTTACTGCGTACAAAGTATGCTATTTAATTTGGTCGTCGTGTCGTGTCCCTAAATAGGGACGTTCGACACGAATGTAAGACCTTCGTGTGAGTGGGAATAGAACCAACACGCACTCAACCCTATCAACCAATCAGAAGATAGGTAACAGAGGTGCAGTGGCACCAAATGAGAGCGAGAGGAAAATAGTTTTCTCATGTTGATGGGCTTTTTTCACGTCCTCCATGAATCTTGCTGTAGTGAGGGCAATGACTAAAGATAGGTTATTGGATGCACTGCTTGCACGCTCGATGAGCCACGCAGAAATTAGGAATGTAAATACCGGTCTCTTGCATGCATTATAAATATAAAAAGATAAAATTCCATTTCTTATGGGTATCTTATTGTTGGTATTTTTGAATGAAACATTCGTGCTCCAAATCCTCTTTTTGGTGACAAATGTGACATCGTTTCTTCCCTCGACAAACGTGAAACTTGGCATTACTGGTACGTATGCCTTGTCCACAAGTAGGGCACAATCTCAAAAGCTGATAAGTACTTTTTTGTTGTAAACCTTGTATCTTTAAATGTTGTTGGTAACAGGTAGGACTGACAAAAGTGCGCTAACAAACAGAGCAATGCACTCTTTCTTGTCCTTTTTTCCATACAAGGTTGAGGGGCCAAACATCCCTCACATTTCGATCCACAATGTTTGTGTTGTTCTCGATTTTTATAACCATAGTCAAAATTTTCACAGTAGTAACTGTATCCCAGAAATGCAGTGATGCTGGTAAAGGTATAAAAATGGTCATCATAATGATAGACGTTAATGTATTTTCCGTGTTTGAAATCGTGATCTTGAAACAACAGAGGTCCACGCACTTCTTGAGGGTGTACTTTCAAGGTGTAATGTGGAGCCAAGACGTCTTGTAATTTTTGCATTTCTGGAATGCCGCAAGGGGTGTCTTTGGATATCCCCGCTTGCTGTAACAGGAGTTCTGCTTCACTTAGTTGTTTGGCTCGATCCGATTGTCGTATAGATTTCCAGGCTCTTTTCCATTCTGCCGTCTCGTTCTTGTTGGCATACGTTTGGCCCACGACGATGGCACGGGCTAAACACATCTGCTCTTGATAATTGTTAGTTTGGACGAGGCTTTGCTGAATGCTGCAAAGCTTGTCGACCAATAACACCTTTTTGCGTTCTCCGGTCCCTTGGAGACGAGACACGTGGGTCATGAACAATGTGGCTTTTCCTTCGGTGATGTGAAACTTGTCGTTGAATTGTTGCACATGTTGAATTTTGTCGATGGCTTTGGAAGGTTTTAATTGTGATGGGCTACTAAACTCGATCAAAACGGGAGACTTCAAATTATCGTGATGAATAGAAAGTATCAAGCGATCGTCTCCTTTGGCTTAACATTGCTGTTTCAGTGCAGTTAATACAGAATCACACACCTCGGTAATGAACCCTTCTGTATTCTCAAAAGATAAATTGGACTTGGAATCTTTAGTCTTTAAGGCGTACGTGTATGCCGTTCTTCTAAATTTTCGAGAGGAGCGTTTTCCGTCTCTTGAATGTGATAGTATTTTTCAGGGTTTACTAAGGGTAGTGAATTTTGCTTGGACATCGCTTGTCTGGGTGTGGATTCGGGCTCATTCATGTCATTATCAAAATCACTGGCATGAATCTGAGCCAAGACTTCAGCTACTGTGCGAAGCGATACATCACGTTTCTTTCTCCTACAGTCTTCTCCTTTCTCGACAACATGATGCGGTTTTCATCTTGTCTGCAAAAAGTCAAATGACTACATTTTAAAAACCATGACCCCTATATATTCATGTCCAATCCATGCATATATATATATATATATATATATATATATATATATATATATATATATATATATATATATATATATATATATATAAAGTGTCAGTGTCTAACATTTCAGTATTCATTTCACTCTCACATTGACTAGAACGATGGAAGAGCCTACACAAGTTGAACTTCTGATCAGAGCTTTGCGTGGTGTCATACGAAAGTTTTCTTCAGACAAGCCTACGGATTACTCTCCCTCCTTTCGAGATAAAAGTCAAGATACTTGCTATATCTGTAAGAAGAAAGGACAATAGGCTACATAATGTCCATATCGTGAAAAAAGCAGACTGGTGTTAGAATAGACAAAAGTCAAGATACCTGTTATCATTGTAAAGAGAAAGGACATTGGTCTCCAAACTGCCCTAAGAAACAATTGGAACAGAAGGAGGGGGGAGAGGAATTCTAAACAAGAGGAGGAAGAGGAGGAAGAGGTACCCTCCCCAAGGAAGAAGCTCGACACGTTCACAAAAACAAGAAAAGAAGACGAAACGAAAGTGAGGTGGAAGAAGAAAAGAAAATCCTGTGACAGTCAAGAAATTAAAAAAACAGAAAGAATGAATAAAAGAAGCCTATGAACTTTTTAAAGTGGTATTGTGTTATGTTATGTTGTAATATTGGATTGTAACGTTTCTACCAGAATACACCAGACGGAAAAAAGTGTCTCTTGATTTTGAATTTTATAGAATAAGAACCTACAATCACACACTCATTCACTCGCATGAACATCATGGTTTTTTTTAAAAAAAAAGGACTTTTGAGTTTTCATTGAATTAGGCAATTGAAATAGTATTTCTTTTCGAAAGATTTGAGTTGCCCTGAAAAGTACCGTTGGGGTTTTGTTTGTTTAAAACAAAACAAACTCAGAAACGGGACGTAACCATCTTTAGTTGGCTTAAGCCTTTGTCACAGCCAAGGCCTACTTCTGGACTGGTGGTCCCTGTCAATGATTTAGTAGAAATCAATAACGGTGGTATGGCAGTCGTACTCACAGATAAATTGAGTTGTTTAGCTCGAGAAGGTATTTTTCTCTTCGGTCGTGATAAAGAAGTCTGATGCATTTGTTTCAGACTCCTTAACTCAGCTAAAATATATAAAAGTACCATCGTGACCGTTTGATTTTCACTATTTTCTTTCTGTCCTTGGTCTTCTTTCTTCTCGGTTGCTGATACGGTTTCTTCCTGTTTTTTCCTTCTTGCTTCTTCTTCTTCCCGCTGTTGAATACAAATAGCTTGTTCTTCTTATTTCTGTTGTTGTAAAAATCGCTCAAATTCTTCTTTTTGTCTTTGCTTAAAATCATCGACGTGTAAATAAGAAGAAACAGAAAGTAACGTAGGTTCCGGAACAAATTTTTGTGAAGTTAGAAAATCCACAATATTCCAGTTAAAATCAACTTCTTCTGGATGTAGATTTGTCATGACTTTGGTAGTCACTGCTGTCCCATTACTTGCTGTCTCCACTACTGGCTCATCCCAATTCATCGTCTTCTTAGTGTCCGACATGATTGACAACTCTGTCGCATCGATTGACTGCGCACATACTCTAGTAACTTTATATAGGGAAGGTGACATCACTGACTGCTCTCTTCCGATTGGACTACTGTGGCTGACTTTTGTAACGCGTGTTTGGATTGATGAATAAACTCAATTCGTTTCAATCCGCTCTTCCCCTATAAATAAACGCAGTTCACGGCATTCACTTCACCTGTTCTCATCACAAGATGTGGACCAACGTAGAATCTTCTACCCTTGTTTCTACCATGCTATTTCGTACTGACTTACTTATGTATGTCAGATAATCGTGGACTATCACCCATGTGACTGATACAGCCTTTTGGAAGAGAAGGATATATGTGGAGTGGCACGGTTGTTTAAAGAGAGTTCTCCTCTATGGCCCAGCAGTGAGGAGAAGTTTAAGGAAGAGAATAAAGTCTGTGAGATGTCCTGTGTTTTAACAAGATACTGTTAACATTATACATAATGGCCCTTTTCAGGGCCACTCATATACCTCGAAGAGATATTAGCTTTCTTTGTCTCCATTTTCTCTTGTCGTTCGAAAATCTCAAATACAAATAATAGTCCCCATGTTAAATTTCCCTTGACGCTATACAGGTCCACTATGTTAAATTTCCCTTGATGCTATATAGGCCCAAATAGTTCCCATGTTAAAATTCCCTTGACGCCAGATAGGCCCACTATGTTAAATTCCCCTTGAGGCTATAAAGGCCCACTATGTTAAATTCCCCTTGAGGCTATATAGGCCCACCTTGAGGCTATATCGCCCCAAGCCCTTTCTGACTGGATTTTCCCTTAAGGCCATAACTCTTGAAGCTATATCACCCCAAGCTCTTTTTGACTGAATTTCCCATTGAGGCTATATCGCCCCCATATACTACTTGTGGTATTTAGAAGTAGTATGGATAGCGTGGTATTTAGAAGAAATATGGATTATATAATATTTAAAAGCGGTATGGATAGCCTGGTATTTTGAAGCAGTACGGTTAGCCTGATATTTAGAAGTAATATGGACAGTATGGATAGAGTGGTAATTAGAAGAAGTACGAATAGCGTGGTATTTTCAAGTAGTATGGATAGCGTATTATTTTCAAGTAGTATAGATAGTGCGGTATTTAGAAGAACAATGGATTGCATAATATTTAAAGCAGTATGGTTAGCCTGATATTTAGAAGTAATATGGACAGTGTAGTATTTAGCAGAAGTATGAGTAGCGTGGTATTTAGAAGAAGTATGGATAGTGTGTTATTTAGATGTAGTATGGATAGCCTGGTATTTAGAAGATGTATGGGTAATGTGGGTGTTAGATGTAGTATGGATAGCCTGGTATTTATAAGCTGCATGGATAGCGTGGTATTTATAAGTAGTAAAAAAGCCTGATATTTAACATTAGTATGGACAATTTAGTGTTAAGATAAGCCTGTTATTTAAAATATGTATGAATAGTTTGGTATTTAGAAGTAGTATGGATATGCTGATATTTAGATGTGATATGGATAACCGGATATTTAAAAAATGTATGGACAGTGATATGAAGAACAAGTAAGGGGAGCCTGAAATTTTGTAGTATTACGGATATTCTGATATTAAGAGCAGAACAAATAGCCTAGTATTTATAAGTAGTATGGATAGCGTGGTATTTAGAAGTAATATGGATAGCCTGGTATTTTGAAGAAGTAAGGACTGTATGGTATTTAGAATTGGTATGGATAGCTTGATAGTTAGAAGTAGCATAGTCAGTTTGGTATTTAGACGACAAATGAATATCTTGTTATTTAGTAGTAGCATGGATAGTGTTGTTTAAAAATTAGTATGGATAATCTGATATTTAGAAGCAGTATGGATAGCCTGGTATTTAGAAGAAGTGTGGAAAGACTGATATTTTTAATAAGTATGTATAGCCAGATGTTTAAAAGTAGTATTGAGAGTGTGGTATCTACAAGAAGTATGGATAGCTTGGTTTTTAGCTTGGAAATAACATGGATAGTGTGATATGTATAAGTAGTATTGATAATCTGGCATTTATAAGTAGAATGGATATTCTGATATTTATAAGTATTATGAATAGCCTCTAAAGTTGATAACCAGATGTTTAGACCAAGTATGGATAATGTGGTATTTAGAAGTAGTTTGGATAGTCTGGTATCTAGAGCAAGTATGGATAGGGTGGTTCTTAGATGTAGTATGAATTGCCTGATACTTATAAATATTATGGATAGGGTGGTTCTTAGATGTATTATGGATTGCCTGGTACTTATAAATAGTATGGATAGGGTAGTATTTAGATGTAGTATGGATTGTGTGGTATTTAAAAGTAGTATGGATAGTGTGGTATTTAGAAGTATGGATAGTGTGGCATTTTGAATTAGTATGGATAATGTGGTATTTAGAAGTGTTTATTGTGTGGTATTCAGATGTAGTGTGGATAGCTTGGTGTTTAGATGCAGTATGAATTGCCTGGTACTTAGAAGTATGGAAAGCGTGGTATTTATAAGTTGTATGGATAGTGTGGTAATTAAAAGAAGTATGGACGGTGTGTTATTTTGGAAGAAGTATGCATATCTTTGCAGTTAAAACAATTATGTATATACACTATAGTGTAATGTTCAACACTGTTTTTTATGAGCCGTTTATAAATAAAATGAACAGTCCTACTGTTCTTAACAAATGTAGATTGGCGTACTTTTTTATCATATGTTGATTATCTGATTTCTAGGACAATTACATTCGAGACTTTTTCTATGTTACTTAGTATAGTAAGGAAAGGCCTATAATTTACATAATATTTATAGCATCATGTTATTTAGTATAGTAAAGACTGGCCTATAAATTGAAGTAATATTTATAGCATCATGTTATTTAGTATAGTAAGGACTGGCCTATAAATTGACGTAATATTTATAGCATCATGTTATTTAGGACAAATATGGATAGCGTATTATTGACAATGAGTATTGATTGGCCTTGGCATATAACTCAGATCGATAGCCAGAAAAAGATCATATCAAGTCATGCACATTTTTCAGAAATTTAGTATAATCATTTATTATATTTACTAATAATGAATTAATCAAGACGTACACATTAGACAGTACATATCATTATGGCAAATACTTGTTTACTAGTTTAATCATAGGAGTCTGACCTTTTATCAATAAAGTACGGCGAAATGTATGACAAAATAAAATACCATTATCAATAATATATATATATATATATATATATATATATATATATATATATATATATATATATATATATATATATATATATATATATATATATATATATATATATAACACTATATATTATTGATAAGGGTATTTCATTTTGTCATACATTTCGCCGTACTTTATTGATAAAACGTCAGATTCCTGTGGTTTAATATACATTGTTATTTACTCTATGATATATAACCTTTATACCCTTATTGACAAATAAGTAACAATTCGCAGGACACTGTCGACAGTAAGCTTTGTCCCATTGCTTAGGTGTTCTGTTTCTAATAATCAGTGTATATAATGTAGGTTAAACATAAGTAGAGAATCATTGAGACCTGATATGTTACTGATCGTTCCACTTCACTGCCCATAACTGGATTTTTCCATTGCATTACATCATACCGTCATTCGGCACTCCGTTTCTTTCAAGTGTGTGTGCATTGAAAATATTCAGTTGAGTATGCTTTAATTCCCTGTGTACATTTCATACAAATAGATGTAAGTGAATTAACGAAATATTATATATTTATGTAAACACTTGCATGTATATGTGTTACGTTCATTTTTAAGCAGTCGAATTTACTCTGGATAACCGGCTTTTTTTTCCAAGAGCATTATATCAAACGCTCATGCGGCTCTGTTTTTTTTTAACGTGTCAGTGTATTGAGAAATGTATATTGATTAACTGTGCAATCCTTTTGCAAATACTCCTGTATAACTATGGTTTAGATTATGTTTAGGGAGTATAATGTATTTATCATATGCCTTTAACACAACAAAAATAAAGTAGAACGTACATGCTATTTTATATAAGATGGTTTTCCGATGATGTCACACCATTACCCAGACTCCGCAGTCAGCCATTATGTATGGCAAGCTATCGTAGTGAAAAGAAGACATCGCGTTAACAATGGTGAACTCTTGTGTTGTTTGCACAAACCGTGCTGATGAAAAAAGCGTGCAACGGCGCTTCTTTGACATACCGAAAGTCATTTATAATCAGGGATCAAACACAGAACAGTTATCAACCGAGAGACGTGCACTTTTTCTGGCCGGGATCAATCGAGAAGGATATAACCCTGACCCATCACAACGACATCATAAGATGTGCTCGAATCATTTTATAACTGGTAAGTATTGCAAAATACATCATTGCTGTCGAATTATTTTTGAGCCAAAAATATTTCATTGTATCCTGTGTTAACACAGCTATGGCTTTCACTTTGGACACGGCTAATCGATCGATCGATCGATCGAGAGAAATACAGTTTGTAATCAATAAACTCTGTTTTAATTTTATATTTGCACTAACCTGTACAGGTTCTTACATACTTGATTTATGTACATCTGTGATTGAGCAATATTATGCAGTGACAAAGTTAATGTATATATTAATCAGTCATATTAGTTCCTTGAAATTCTTCCCCCTAAAATTGTCTTGATTAATCAGCTAGTAATGAAAATGTTTCAAAACTGGATAAATATCCAAGCAGACCAAAGCTTTTAAATGTATTTGTTTCAGATCAGATGATTCACAAATTCTGTTATCAAAATGTACACATACTGTAAGCACCATATTATTGTTTCAGGTAAGAAGGCTGACCTGTATGATTGTACTAATCCAGATTGGGTACCCTCCTTAAGGCTGGGACCAGCAACAGCTGACACAGAAGCCTCTCAAGCCAATGTTAAGAAGTATCAAAGAGTTCAATTGAGAAAAGAAAGAAAGACTCAGCATGCAGCTGCTGAAGCATTAATAAATTTGCAAAACTAACCTCAATTAAATTAATTATGTATACCAGGTTCAGATAAGGAGACCGATAATGCTTCTCGATGTTCATTTCTCCTGAAAGGGTCTCTTGAAAGACGATTTAGAGAACAGGTGCAGATAGAACCTGACATTACATGTCAGATGCGTGAGGATCTGAATCGTTTGCATTTGGAGAATATGGCATTGAAAGAATAGCTGAATAAAACTAGGATTTCACCAGAGTCATTATAGCATGATCCAGAGAAAGTCAAACACTTCACAGGAATTAATTACAAGGTATTGATACACTTTTGCAGTTTCTGTCTCCAAGTATTCCTGGGACTTCTAAAAGTGCTCTAAGTAAGTTTGAAAAGTTCATGCTAGTATTAATAAAACTTAGACTAAATCTCAGTTTGCAGGACCTTGGGTACAGATTTGACATTTCTCCCAGCTGTGCAAGCAAAGCTTTTTTAGATATTATTCATATTATGTATATTAAGATGAAAACTTTGATTCTGTGGCGAGAAAGAGAGAAGATTTACAGATGTCAATGCAGATGGAAGTGAGAAAACATTTTGGTGTCAAAGTATCAATAGTGATTGACTGCTTTGAAATATTTGTTGAAAAACAATCAAATTTATTGGCAAGAGCAAAAACCTCGTCAAATTACAAACACCACAACACAGTGAAATTTCTGATCGGAATTACACCACAGGGTGCAGTTTCTTTTCTCTCTAATGGATGGGGCGGAAGAGTATCAGACAAATATATAGCCGAGAACTGTGGTCTTTTAAAAAAAAACTTGTACCAGGAGATTTAATACTTGCAGACAGGGGATTCAACATTCAAGAAAGTGTGGGATTAATGTGTGCCGAAGTGAATATCCAGGTTTCACACAAGTTAAAACCCAGCTCTCTCCAGTCGAGTTTGAGGCAACAAGAAAAATTGCACACAACAGAATAAACGTGGAAAAAGTAGTTGGTCTTGTCAGAAACAAGTACTCCATTTTACAAAGTACAATACCAGTTGACTATCCACTGCAAAAGTGACACAACTCCAACAATTGATAAAATTGTGACAGTATGTTGTGCACTGACCAATATATGTGATTCAGTTTTGACTTTTGAATAGTTTATTAAAAAATGAAAATATATATAGCATTTATGTTGTATATTGCATTTATGTTGTATATTCCTTCTTCCAAGTCACTCACGGCTGCATATTGTTTACAGGTTTCCATCTTCATTTGCCATAATTTTAATATATCAATAATGCTTAAGAATACTTCTAAGTTCTTGACTGAAAGAGAGCTAGATGGAAATTTCTGCCTTGGTCCCTCAAAGTTAAAACTGAAGCTATTATATACCTTTTTTCTGTACATAACACTGAATGATTTAGTGCATGTGAGAAGTTTAGATTGTTAATAACATTTTTTTTAAAATGCAGTAATTTTATTGGGGCTTTAATGTAGCCTTTTACATGCTTTTTGTTGAGCGAAGCTTTGTTTTTTTAAAAATATATAATGCAGGGGTATGTGGAGAGGGAGTATGATGTAGGGAACCTTTTCAATAAAACAATATATAATCAGAATATTTTTATTTACATTTCAATATGAATACATTTTCCATTAGTGAATGCACAATAATAAAAGCATAAACAGAAACAGGCAAGGAATAACATGGGATATCCAACTATGACACCTGAAAAGGACCCCTCCTCTATAAATATAATTAAACTAAATACACGTAAAATAATGAGAAATAGTGGCGGGTACTGTATGAGATGTCATAACTGACATATGCAAGGGTCTCGTATAAGAAATCCCTCCACTATGAACAAAAAAAGAATAAAAATTTAAAAATAAAAAAATTCAATTTTGCAGATGAATATCTGTACAAAATTTCAAAATCTTGACAAAGATGAGAATAATTATAAGCAATAGTTATGATAGGGGCTCCAACACGGAGACAAACTGTGCCGTTTGGGAGTCCCTGCCACATTTGCGGAACAATTTAATTTATGTCCATCTCTGGAAATTTTGTCTAAAATGAAAGATGCTAGCTTGTTGTACAACCAACGGTTACCTCTTTTCTTCAGATGCACACCATCATTGGCCATATATAATCTATAGAAACCATCATTCCCAGCCAGGAATATTTGCATATATAATCCGTGGAAACCATCAGTCCCAACCAGGAATATTTGCATACATAATCTGTGGAAACCATTCCCAACCAAGAATATTTGTCGATGAATGTATAAACAAACATTTCAAACAAATATGTGCTTAAAACATAATACAAAATTTAAAAAAAAATGATACATAAGTGTCAAGCTAAACCTTACCAATACAACGAGGAAACATTACATAAACTACATATGTATCCAATAACACTTAATATCACAGATTGTTAGAAGGTACCTTGCCCAACTATAATATTGCTAAGGCATATCACGTATATACAGATATCTCACACATACAAACACCAAAATACATTTTATGGGAAATAAGGAAAAACTCTTACATTTGATCTAAGCCAATCTTGCAACAACAACAACAAAAATGGAGAAATGTAGACTTTGCCAAGTTAACATTAAATAATAACAAAATTATTTAAGGAAGGGAAGGAAATTGGCCCCTGGTAAAAGTTTACAAATGGGACAATGTACAATCCTTATTTTCTCTTAAATTGCGGCAGTTTTCTGCAAACTGGGCAATACCAATCTCCATTTGGAACTCTCTTCAGCTTCACACTTTGGAAGTGTAACCAAACATATGGGCAATTAGTGTTATCACAGCCAATTACATCTTCATCGTCAACATAAACCTTTTGACATACACATATCAAGTTCTGTTCTTTAGTGGCATTTCCATTTGTTGCTTGATTGTTGCCCTCTACTATATTTGATGACCAGGCATGTACCAAGGGTCATGAATATGATTTTCCCACCAACTCTGGTAAAATTTCTGATCGAAAGAAAGCCTTAGATTTTTCCACCATGATCTGACAGAAATCAGCATCAAATGAAATTATTTGCAGAAAAGAGTCAACATTTATCATACCAAAAAATCACAATATTCGTTTTCACAAAGAAGCAATTGACACTGAATCTGGTAATAGTATGCATATGTTGTTTTAAGTTTACGTTGTCCATCTACAGTCTCTAAACATAATCTGAAGCAGGAGAATCGTTTGCACAAAATGTATACTTAATAAAATCTACTAACAGTTCACCACAACAATCACATGATGCTACACCATCCGGTGTGGCTCACATAAATGGATAAGAGGGATTAATGACATGCCCACTCTCGCGCAAAATAAAATTCTCATGACTGTTTCTCATGATTTCAATGTTCCCACTTTTTGCAGTCTTTTCATGATTACATCCCCATTCTGTCTGTTTTGAAGTGAATCCTTTCGCAGATGGGTAACAAATAAACTTGATCAGACTTTGCAATGGATTGTTGGTTGATGTATGGCATACAGATTTAATTCTTGAAGCTGTCACCCAACCAGTCCTGAAGTTAAACCACTGTTTACTACTACTCTGATCTCTGGTATCCTTCTCACAATTGGTACTTTCTTCTAGTGTCACACATAAACTCTGAAGTACTTCTTCGCAGTACTACTACTCTGACCTCTGGTATCCTTCTCACAATTGGTACTTTCTTCTAGTGTCACACATGAACTCTGAAGTACTTCTTCGCATTAAATCGTCCTTTTTGGCATCAAGACATTCTTCATTATAAAGTTCAGTTTGGACTGTGGAATATTTTTGTATCCAAGACTTTTGGTCTATAATGTTGTGCATACCCTGGTACTAGAGATAAAAATACAGGCCTTTTACATGTCAAATCAAGTGATGCACATAATTCAGACAATTCTTCACTAGTTGTTTCTGTTACAATGGGTAGCTTTACCTTCTTAATCAAAGGCATTTGAATCCCAGAGACTGCTTTGTCAAGTAGCTTTTTCTTTGTTCGCTCTGAAGTGAAGTCAATCTCCTGGATGGCCTTGAACTGAACCTGAAAAATACATATCGGGATGTAAATTTAAGCCACATTTAAATTCAAAGATGAAAATTAAACAATTGTAATTTCAAATTGATTGTATTATATGCTGTCATTGTTAAGTTTGCATGCTGAATATTGTTTTTTCCAAATCTGTGTAGAAATGTTGCTAACAGATTGTTTACTTTCTCTGCATAAGTTATTCCTGATACTTTATTTTTAATTATTATTGTTAGGAACAAAAAAAGTGTGTTATGAATATAACTGTAATTTTAGAAAGCTTGAACATGCGCTGACCTTATGGACAGGAGAGGGCAACCAGTAAGATTTTTCTTTTGCTACTGTCTTTGAATTTCTTAGTTTTACAGCAGCCTCCACTGCAAACAGAAGTGCCCCAATATGAGAGCAGACTTATCATACACCTGCCAAACATGTACAATGGCCAGAAATAATTGTTCCATTCTTTTCGGAAATTATCCACGGTTGTAAACGTGTGTCATTTATCCTCTGAGAGTGTTTTACTTTTCCTGCAACAGCACACAAGCCGGTGATAGTGACTTCTCCAATATCTACAACCCAGCCACAAAGAAAATAATTATATGCTTCCAGAGATTTATAAGCGCTAAGATTTTGTAAAGTGTAGGCACTCTGTGTATATACTAAATAGTTCAACTGTGGGAATATGTGACCGCCGGCCATGATGTTAAAACTTTACACCATTCGCTTTCGCCATCACGTAAGTGTTCTTGTCGTCCAGTATTTTAATTTTCTCCATATACCTGACCTTTGAAATTTTATCCAATGTATCTCGATACATGTTTTTCTCAACCCGAGAAGTATGTTCTTTCTCTGTATCCATATTGATCGTAACACTAACAGCAACGAGCTGATAATGACAATGACTGTTAACTATAGGGTTTCCACCATACAATATGACGACTGTCGCCCTTAATGGGAAATTCTGCTCAACGGAAAACCATAAAGGTGACTCACCTCCGAGTGATGTTAAAATGTTTACAATCTCGATAACGTTACAACTTTGGCTGCGTGTTCAGCGAAGGAAAACACAATATGGTCTATTGATGTAAAGATGGAAAAGATGACAATTTGAAAAACATGAAGCTGGTATAACAAACTGTATATATGAAATATAATTACGTTCCATTCAGACTGTCTTTTTGTTCTTCCATTGTTTTAGGTGAGTTAGAGTAATTAAATAAATTACAAAGTTATTTTGAGCAAGGACAGAAATGCGTTTGTTCTCCACATCGTGTATTGTTTAACTTTATACCATCGTCTCTCCCGTGCATGTTTTTCTCACCTCCTCTCCGTTACACACAGGCACAAGCAAAGAGAAACAAATGTGTCATACAGAGGGACATAACTGCATCAAACGTATTGACTTGATTGCAGGGGCTGCTTCCTTTCACTAATAGTATTTTATTCATTCGTCCGAACATAATAAAAACCACCACCCTAAATAACACAAAAATATAGCACAAGACTACAAATTGCATTACATTTAGGGAATCTGAAAATACTGATGAAATAAATATGTAACATTGTCTTGAGGAACCGCACTAAGGACAAAACAATCTCGCAATTACTACTATTAAATGGTGTGATGTAAAGACTAATTTAACATGGCAAAGTAATGTCAGCGAGTTCGTGAATTGTGAACTTTCCGTTAAAATCAAATTAATAAATAAGTCACTAAGTAGTCGATCGCTGTCGAGATGAACAAATGCTAGCCGAAAACATTATGATAAATGAAATGTACTTTCAATCGGCTTTTCGCCAATCAGATGTTGGTTCCAAATATCGTACTAGGTTGTCTTCTTAAAACTACAAAGCGTGACGAAAATAACGATTATTTTATTGATTGATTGTTTGATTTTTAACGGCGTACCAGCACGTTTAGGCTATTTAGCGCCATACAATATGTTATATATATATATATATATATATATATATATATATATATATATATATATATATATATATATACACCTGTTCACAAACACTAATAGGTTTAATATCGACCAGTGATATCAAAAACCAAATAGTTCAACGTAAAATGGTAAGATCTAAGTAACAGTAAAATAATAAGCTTCCCCATCAACATGAGAATTAAATGGTGAATGTTAATGAGTACAGATGAAAAGATGTTGAACAAAAAGGTAGTTACCCTTGATGCAAATGCTGTGATGGAATACAAGTTATAGTTTGAAAAAGAGGTTTATTTCTTTCAGGAAATCTAAAATACAAGTGATATATATGCATATATATATATATATATATATATATATATATATATATATATATATATATATATATATATATATATATATATATTACATATATATATATATATATATATATATATATATATATATATATATATATATATATATATATATATATATCAGCTTTCAAATTCTTGATATGTCCAATCAACCTCAGTTTTCTGTCGGAGATAGTATCCCAACAATATATATCAGCTTTCAAATTCTTGATTTGTCCAATCAAATTCAGTTTTCTGTCGGAGATAGTATCCCAACAATTTGTTTCATCAATAGATGGAATAAGTGCTACGTTGAAAGTTAGTTTAGGGCCATCATGATGTCTTTGCAACTGACAAACATGCATGCATACTGTTTTCGATTTTGAAAAATTTGAAACTGTTAGTACTGGCCCAGTTTTGGATCTTGTTCAATCTGACTAAAATCAGCTGTTACGTACTACGACATTAACATCTGAACTAACTCGATACGGGGTCATGTCCAGGCGACCTTTGCATTGACCAATCAAAACGCGACTGGCAAGCCAGTAACAGTATCTCGCAGACATCGTGTCGAATAGAAAGAATCCGAGAGATATAGAAAGACAATAAAAACGTATTTTCTTGGAAATATTTGTGTTTTGTGCGGGTTTTCGTTCATCCAGATAGAAAAGATTGAAGACGGCTGCGAGATTAAAAAGCAATTTCTGGACAGAAAACTTAAGTTAAATTCGGAACGAGTGGAAAACATCGCGCGAGTTACTGAAGTAAGAATCGCTGCAGATGACGAAAATGGAGTTTGCCAAAAATGTGACAGATCAGTTGAAAAAGTGTTAAGGTCAGAAAAGGAAGTTTTAGAGGTAAAGAAAAGGCTGAAAGAATCCGCAGAAACTGTTTCAAAATCTTTACTCTTAAATCTCCCTTCGCCGAAACGAAAATCCATCACAAAAAAGGATGCACAGAAGTCCAGTTATTTTGCAATCACCAAAAAAGCAATCCAATCCAATTCTGCCAATAACTTATATCAAGCCAGTGAAAATCGCTTCCTTTAGTGACATCAGCAACATAAATGTTTCAACAACTGTCTATAGACCTGCCACTGATCATGTGCAAACGACACAGTCGGAGAGTACAGGTGCAAAAACTGTTACTGTTAGACGATCGCTTGGGAGATCATTTGCCGAAACAACATCTCAGCCTGTTATGTCTATTCCACAGCATGGAGAAGATGAGGTTTGTTTATTTTATAGTTTTCCTTTTCACAATACATGTAAAATTGGCAACTTGGTACTAGGATATTAAGTTTGTTTTATACAGTATGGCTCCTCATGTCAAAAATTTCTTCAAATGAAAATTTGTTTAGTTCTATGTAAACAGATGTGCACACTTAAGGCTTGTGCATAAGTGTATGAATAAAAAACAAAAATAAATCTTGTATGATTCCAGTTATATATGTCTGAGAAGAAAGATAACAATTAAAAAAAAATATTTGTATACATGGAGTAAATTTTTGGCAGATGTCCTTTCAAGTAGGCTTGTTATATTTAGGATATTGGGGTTTCTTCAATTTTAGCATACTCATTCAAGTCCAGTTTGCAGTAAACTGGTATTCTTGAAAAATTTATTACACATATAACAAATATATTTTAGAGGATGTCTGTTTTGTTCATTTGTTTTGTTATTTGTTTGTTTACATAATTGCATGTAGTTCTTTTTATTGGAACAGTTTTTTATATTTTTTAATAAGAGTTTGTTGTAGGCAATTAGACTTATAAATACACATGGAAGACCACTTTGAAAAAGGTACTTATAATATTGTTTAATATGAATGTTTAAGTTTTGTGAACAATTTGATATTATATCTTTTACATATCGATTGACAAGATGTGAACTGATTTCTATCAATCTAAACATTATTTTTTCAAAAATAAAATAATTTTATTGAAAAAAAATAGCAAATGTTTAAAGAAATATACATGTACATATGAAATGTTATTAATTTCTATTTAAATTATTACATACCAAACATACGTTTTTTTTCTTTATATATTTTTTTTAAAGATTACCATCTATTATCCAAGTGGGGGAAAGGACTCAATTAGTACAAAGTGAAAACCACTAGAAACTTTGCAAAGCAATATTTAAATCAGAAAATGTGGAAAAAACAGTTGTTGATATACTGTTGAAGTCAAGTCCAGGGGAAGTTGTAAATGCTGCCATCAAAGTTGTAGCTAGTGAAGCCAGAGAATTGTGTAAACGAAACTCTGATGACTTTTACATGGGACAGATTCAACAGTGAACTGCAATTAAGAGCTCTAGATGTACTAAAAGTTGTGACTGTCATGACCAGTGATATACCAGTATCTCCAAATGAAAAGAAATTTAAAAATATATTACACACCACCACAGCATTCCATGGTCGAAGTCAAGAGATGTCAGGCCTTCATTATTGTATATCTTTTGATGTTGTACATGATGGATGCACACTACAGGTAAATGCATGCAAACATTTCATTTGACACTACATATTTGGTTATAATTCAACATATTTTTTTCAACCTCTAAAAAAATCAGTTCAAACATGGAAATAATTACATAATTTGGTATTTTTTTACACTAAAGTGACTCATGCCTTGCATATGGCTTAATTGAAATAAACAAGGATGCTAGTTACTTGATGTGGAAGTTGATACCTGTGCACAAACTATAAATCATGCATTACAATTAGTTTGTTGTTACATAAACATTAACATGCTAGACTGAATCATTCTTGAAGCATTGTGTTTTGTATACATGTAGCTACATTTATACTCTTATTAGCGAGTTACATTCATGTATATGTATACAGGACTTGTATATTGGGAACCATTACACACATTCACACTTAGTGTCAATATTTAGTTGCATTCACATTTACATATTCGTTTTTGAATGCTTAATTTTGAAAAATTCTGTACAGTTTTATGTTTCTATTTAGGACATCCAACGACTAGCCAAAATTGGAGTTTGTGTCACATCAAGTTCTGTGCAGAACAAGTTAATTTCATGGAGAGACAGTCTAGATGAAGAAATACTGAAGTTACGAGATGATTGGGCGAATGGAGGACATGTTCAATTTCAGTTAGTTGGCGACAATTGGGATAAAAATATCCTGCCTTCTTTCAGGTATGCACATATTTCTATACATATAACCTTTGCTTGATTTAAATAACTAGACACATGAAAATTGAATGTATTACATATTATGCATACATGTACATACAACTGATAGTTCCAGAGAGTGTCTGCTTCGTTTTCTGGATAATACCAAAAGCAGACTTATAAATTATTGATTCACAGGTGAGCTTGTAAAACTAAAGAGGTGCAACAAAGCTGGTCATAGTGATTTTAAATGTCTAGTATGTACAGTGTTCCAGCTTTATCAGATATCATCTATGCATGTTGGTCTACAATGCAGACATAATATGCATGCATAATCCAAACTAGTATTTCCAACATGAGACGGGTAAACCTGCTCACATGGCATTAAACAACATACACTCATTAATGAGTTGTTAGATTATGTTGGTAGCATTTGAGCGGTATTTGTACAATATGAACTAGTGGTTTGGTCTACACATTGAGAGGTTGAGAACTAGATCATGCAGCTTTTATTGATATTAATTCATATATAAGGTTTACCAACTATACTGTATATCCATATTACATGCATATTTGTGTATTCTTTCCAGAACTTCACAACAGAAGACAGTATCAATACATCTATTCAACACCGTAGCTGTGGTTGACAGAATTACACCAGTTTCAGCTATTACAGAGAGTCAACAGACTGAATCAGCTGATATAGATATTAAAGAATTTATACCATCTGTTCAAGAGCAAGAAAATCTGATGGATGAGCTTGTATTTCTTGTTGCCTCAGCTGTAAGTCAGAATATTCCCCAGATGAAAAATGAATTTGGAAATGTATATCCAATCCATTTCACCCACAAATATAGTTTACTGGCAGGCAAAAAGACTAAACAGGTACTAGTGTGTAAAAATATGCATTGTTTGAATTAGGTAGTTCTGTTAAGTTGGTACAGAGGCACATGTTACCCAGTGTTACTTTCTGTATTAAAAACAAGTTGCTATGAAAATGTTGAAGTATTAATTGTACAGTTTGTCCCTATGCTGTAAACATCTATCTTACCAGTAAACACTATTGCAGAAAATGTCCTTAATAGAAGTAATTATTTTGCAGTATTTAGTTATATGCAAATTTGCGTCTCGCATACGTTATAAGGTTTTTCAATTGAAAGTACATGTACTGATCAAGAATAACTGATGTTAGTACTGAAGACTTGAAATATTTGTTTCTCTTCTTTAGTATCCACTTGGACTCTTTGATTGCAATGACACAAAGTCTGCAGAAGTAATTCAGCTGTTGAAAAAGCTCCAAAAACAGTATATTCCATCCAACAATGAACAAATTGTAGAACCAGTTTTCTTTGGAGGTAAGAATAGACAGAAGCTATCAAAAAGTTAGACTTTGAGATATGGCTCTCTGTTTAAAACTATGTAACATAACACCGATTCCTGTACAAGCACACATTTCAACTGAAATTAACTACTCACCAGTAGCTTTTAGTATGTTAGTGGGCTTTGTCAGTTATGTGTCACCTAAATTTGACATAATTTTGATCGTTGGTTGGTTTTAGGAACAAAACTTTTTTTCTGAATGACTTCATTGGTAAACAATTTGTATGTTGTTTCAATGTAATGGGTGCATTGTGCCTTTATGACATGCTGTAGGAAGCCCAGAATTTTACTGTTGGCCTTTGTACCTTTTAAAAATATTTAGATATATTAAATCAAACCAAATCAACTTTATTGTCTAATAAACACACAATTGTATTTGTGACAAAACAAACAATAACTAAAACATTAAGTAAGACTATTCAAAATGTTTATATCATGGGTTGCATTTTAATTTCTGTCGTTTCTCTTTCTCTTAAGGGGATAGGTTGACAGATGAGCGGATTCAGTGTGCACAACAGGCAATGTTGAATGGTGAAAAACCTACAGCAAGATTGGAAGGTTTCATTTCCAAAATAGAAGATTTTCACAGACTCATGAATTTTCTGGAGGTAAGCAAAGTCATTCATATGTGGGTACCACATAACAAATATGTGGTATTGTATAGTGTGGTCCGCTGATGTACATACTAGTGTATATTTTCCTGACCAGTTCTAAGTATCCATAAATAATAAATAGTAAAAAATGCAGGGAAATTTACAATTGCATTGTTGTTAGATTTGTATAAATTTTTACTGTGTTCTCCAGAAATATAACTGTTACCATGGAAGCAGTAAAGTGAAACATTTCAGATTATTCATAATGCAGTAATTGTAGAACTTAAAAAGTTTTTTTTTATAATAGCTAATATTAACTTCTTCAACCGTTTTATTTCTTTTAGGCAATAGGACGGTTAACATAAAGTACTGATTCTGGAAGTTACAGAGGAACTGTATACGACTTCCGAAACATATTGAATGCAAGAAATGTGAAGGGGGAAGTGCAGAATGCCTACAGACCCTACCGAATACTGTACTATACCATTATAGATGCAATGTGCTGTCTTTTATTTCTTAAAGAATTTGGCATTGATAATTTTGATCAAACAATCCCCCTTCCTGACAATTTTGGTAACTTTACATGTGCAGAAAAAGTTAATTGGATCAACAACATTTGTATGCATGTACTGAAGCAACACTTTTTTGATTCAGACAATGACATAATGAAAGACCTTAGAGAAATATTAACTGACCCCATTCATCCTGAAAACTACTTTCTTGCAAATCTGAATGATGGAAAAGTTAAATGTCACTTTTGCGACAAGTCGTATACCTACATTGGATCCATGAAAGTTCATGAGGAAAACAAACATGATACTACAACCCCTGCTACTAGAAAAGCCATTACCAGAGGACAAGATGCAATTGAAAGCTACTGCCATATGCTTTTTAAGCTGTCATTATTGCACAAAAACTTCGACACAGCAGTAGACATGGGTGACGGGGAACGTAGTGTACGATCAGCTAAAAATGAATTGCCTATTTATAACTTGACAAATAAAACTAAATATGCGATTGGTTCAATACATCTCATTTCATTAACAGAGGGCATCCTACCATATGACCAAAGAGAAAGATTAATAGCAAATAGATTTATCAATTTTCAAGGAGGAAATAACAACAACATGGCTTTGGATGAATATGTTGAATAATTAAACAGAGACAGTAAAATATACTGTTCTGGTTTTCAGACAAAAGAAGGCATACTGTCCCATTCCAGAATATTTCCTCACATCATAAATTTTGTCAAACATTATGACTCATTTTGCAATGTTTCTGTAAGAAAAGGATTTCACCATTTACCTTCATATACAGAAGATGTAAAAAAAAAGGTTGCAACAGAACTAGCTAATATTAATGCATTTTCACACGTGCCAGGTCGGAAATTAAAGTTAAAATTAAAATTAAAATTAAATTTAGTCCTTGAATTCTTTTTGTTTTGTTTTCCTCCGGTGTCTCTGAGTGGTACATTTCTATTGTCGTAACATCAGTTAGTTCATTGATTAAATAGGTATATAAATTGGATGCCTCCTTTATGTGCAATAAATTAATGTTCTAGGAACCATGTTCTCCTCTATTGCATATATAAGCCACGCCATAGCCATTTCCACAGTATTGGGGATTTTATTCACAATAAGAATGATGTTTGGTTTTATTTGTAGAGATCCTTATCTCTATGATATCTGTGTTCATCTCGAGGATTTTCATCACTCGTTTTGAAATGTTTCTTGTACATGTTGCACTAAGTGCTAACATAGATGCATTAGGAAATAATAAGCGGAGCTCTCCATTATAGGAAACCCATTTGCGGAAAGCTTGCTTTTCCGATTCTTGATCTTCACCCCTAGAAGTACAAAATAACACTATAACTAATCAATAAACCAGTTTCTTTACTAATATTAGCATTGTAATGATAATAAATATATATAGATATATTATATTAAAATTTATCTTTTTTTCTATGCCTCACTACATGTATATGTACATGTTATATTCAGTTCACTGGAGTATATGATTATAGGCAGAGTGTGCTGGACTCCAACTTTAATTGACAAGGATCGCCAGTTTTCCTGCTGCATTATTAAACGTACCATATCAGTTTCATTCATGACAATTCTATGTACTTTAGCCATGACATAAACAAGTGTAACCAATAGTTGTAGGTAAACAAATTTGGTCTACATTGTATTTTTAATTTCATAAATCCAGATTCATTGCACAGTTACAAGATAAGTGATCAATATTATTAATAAAACAAAGAAATTTTATGTGTCATTTTCAATCATTCATATTTAGAACTTTGTAAAAAGAAATAAGATTTAAATACCAAATATGCTGTTAACAAAAAAAAAATGTATGTAAATGTATTGCCATACAGCAAAAAGCAACTTACCATGTTGAAATGGTGTGAAATTTATCTTCTACAATTGTTGACACATTAAAAGCCTATATTTTACTTCTCCAGTTTTTGTTACCAACAAGCATTTCTGGGGAGGCAAACACATCGTCCACTTTGCCATTTTCTATGCGTTCATCTCCTTCTGTATTTCCACCTATAAACATAAATGTAATGCTCAAACACTATTGCACAATGCACCTGAAACTTACTTAAACAAGCTCTATAACAAAACATATTTGTTTGTTTGTTTGAATGGCATTTAACGCTACTTTCAGCAAATTTTCAGCTATATCGTGGCGTCCAGTTTTTATTGGGGAGGAAGCCGGAGTGCCAGGAGAAAACACTTGACCTTCGGTAATAAAACTCGGTGGCGAATCCAGAGAGTAGGCCGAGGGGCCCGCCACCCCCCTTACAAAGCAGTATCAATAAAATAATACGCCCCTGTGATCCAAAACATGTGTCCAGAGCGGGCCCTCACTTATGAGAAAGTGGGGCACCCCTTATGAGAAATCCTGGATTCACCACTGAAACTGGCAATCCATGTCAATTAAGATTGGAGTCGAGCACACCGCAGTGAGACTTGAACCAACCTGAGTGTTGACAGTCACATGATCAATAGTTGAAGACTAACTACATTAACCACTCGGCCACGAGGCCCCTGGCTATAACAAAATAATATAAATGGAGATACTAGTAATATGGAATGATATCTAACTTGGAAATGCTACATTTATCTTTCAAATTTTGTTGAATATTTCTCACTGATTGTTCTGAAATAAATCGTAGCTATGGTATATATCAATTCTCATTAATCTGAAGACTGAACAAGGATAAAGTGACCCGAGTGAATATTTGAAATAAAAACTATACATAACATGTACTTATGTACTGTCTTTTACTTCGAGTTAGATTATATTTATTAAAAATTCTCAATGTACAAACCTTAATATTCAGCATTAATTCCAGGGATACTCTTTAAACGTTCACTCTGATCACGCATCAGTGCTACCAGAGCATAACACACTATGACTTTCCCACCGTCGTCAATATTTAATTCTTGTTTCATTGGGACGAGCCGTTTCCGAAACCCGTTGGCAGCAATGATATACAGTCCTTCTTTTCCAGCAATGCGTCTAGAATTTTTCTGTTCCAACTTCAATGAATCTACCTTGAAAAGGCCTAAAACATTTGCAATCGCTTTTTTCATTTCTTCATTAGCCATGTTTGCTTCGCTATCGAACTGATATATGAAAGGTCCATTCCGATTGGGGGAAATTTTAATTAGTATGTATCATGCAAAGGTCGCCTGGACATGATTCCGTATCGAGTTAGTTGTAGTACGTAACAACTGATTTTAATCAGATTGGATCTTGTTGATATTTTGCTGCACTTGTCTTTTAATTGTATGCATGTGATTTGATCGATGTCAAAAGAAAAAAAATCATGAACGAATAATGAGCCATCCACACCGGGATCTAAACACTTGGTGATGCTATTGATTGTTAATATTAAAAAGTGTCACAGATAAAATACTGAACAGGACCCGCACTCCCATCTCTTGTTCGTGCATATCTGAGCGGATAGAACCCACTCGTACGTTGAATTCTCTGTCTGAGAAAACAAATTGATATGAAAGAGGGGGGCGGCATTTTAGACCCAGCTCGTGCAGATTATGTAGCATCCCATACTTCCATGTTTTGTCATACGCCTTTTCTAAATCAATGAAGACTGGTACTAATGTTCCTTCTTGATAATTGCATCGCGAATAAATATGTCCAGTCTGACCAGATGATCGCTGGTACTATGATCAGAACGGATGCGACTTTGGAAAGGAGATATTAAATTGTTAATTCCAAGTTTCTAATTATATTCATGAATGAATGTTAAATTAAAGTCCACCGGCAACGAAGGGCCATTATTGACTGTTTCATATTTCAAAAGAAGGTTATTTTTTCCCCATGGGATAAGGAATGGTGCCACATCCCCACGGGCGTTTATGCACACATAGTGTGCTATTTAATTTCATCGTTATGTCGCGCCCCTATTGAGGGACTATCGACATTAATGCAGGACCTGGGTGAGTGGGAATAGATCAAACACACACTCAACCCTATTAACCAATCGGAAGGTGTGTACTAGAGGTGCAATGGCACCAAATAATGTTTCAAATTACCATACTAGCCAAACATTGATCATTATTTCCATTGTTTTGCACACTCAGCTTGTCAGTGCAAGTGGTCGATAGCTGTAAGAATCTCCAATAGGTTTACCTAGATTGGAAACTGTTGCTTTTTTCCAAATCGTAGTTACATTACCAGTAATCCATAAATCATTTAAGATTTTCAGAAGAGATTTTACTGATGGTTCTGAGAGGTGTTTTAAAAATGGTAACATACTTAATCAGCACCAGCGAATTTATCATGGGTCTTTTCTAAAGCCTCCCTAAGTTCCAATAGTGAAAGCAGCTGGTTATAACTTTCAGAGTTGATAAATGTGAATTTTAAACTTTCCTTTCTTTAATTTTTTTTATATTTCGAACTCTTCTGAATAATTAGATGATGAGGAGTTTTTAGAGAAACTTTCTAGAATAATTATTTTCACGTTTGCTTGTTTTCAGGTATCGAAGAAAATTGTCTCTTTTTGTCATTTCCAATCATATTTCGAATAGTGTCCCAAACTTTTTAAATCGAGGAACGAGAGTTTAAAGAAGAAATAGATTTATTCCATAATACACGTTTACATTCTTTCTTTGATTGTGCGGCGAGTTTTAGCCCGGTTAATAGGATATTTGTTAAAACAATTATCAAAAGTATACTCTAACTGGTTACAATATAAAGGACTGCTCTGATGGCCTAGTAGTTAGAGTGTCTGTCTCGGATGCGGGAGGGCGTAGGTTCATACCCCATCTGAGTCATTCCAAATACTTACAAAACATGGTACTAACAGCTGCCTCGCTTGGCGCACAGCATTAATAGGTTAATTATAGGACTATTTGTCCTTGTGCCAGAATAATGTGACTGGGTTAAACATCTTGTCGCATATCTCCGATGATAGACATCACGACAACTTATCACACTGCAGGCACTGTATTGATATGACTAAAGAGTGTTAAATCTACGATAAAAATCCCTTCCACACACACACACACACAACAGAAGAAAACCTTTGACATCGAAGTGTTTAAAAATAAAACTGAAATGATATCAGAATACATCAAAATTACATGAAGCTCATCGTATAAGAGGCCCGAATTTGGGGTCAGCTTTAAGGTAAAACCAAATTTTGAAATAACGTACTTAAGTCACACACTCCAGTACAGCTTCAGTTTTAATCAATATAAAACCCGCATTAAAAGCAAAAATATATAAACAAATGTTATTTACATCAAATCAAATCAAAAATTAACCTTTACCGTCATTTTAGTTATTTTTATTTATTTTCCAGGATCGAAACTAAACCGAAATCTTCATTTATCCGTCATTGTGGAAAGAAAGGAATCATGGCATTTTATGCAATGACAGCGTTGGCACTTGTTTATGGATTAGTTCTTTTAACATTTAAAAACTTTGAAGAGGTAACTGTTTTTTCATGTTGGTTTACATTTATAGTATTAAAACGATCCTTCAATGCGGGTCACATCACGATATCATTTATTGGACTTTATGGAGTTATTTTGAGTTTTCGCCAAAGTAGACAGAGACAACTGGACGACACCGACACCATACTAACAACAAGTATTCTACATTTGCTTATATTATACAAAAACTCCATTGTACTCTCTGCTGAAAATATATACCGAAAAACAAAAAAAATATATAAGAATAAATCAATTTGTATGAAACTTATATTGATAAACGTTTCAGTAGGTATGATTGTTATATTTTACATGTATTTTGTTTGTTACGCCATAGATGTATTGAAGGCTTGGATAAATAATGGTCCATTAAATAGTGAAATAAATTTTGTCACTACCTACGGGAAACCCTTTGGATCTTTACAAAATGTGGAAATATCGGACAATGAAATTGTATCATCGCAGAAGATATTCTTTGTTGGCTATCATCAATCATCATTATACTCAAATGATTATATGTTTTTCAAGAATACGGACTTATGGCCGTTAAGGAAGGAACTTAAAGAGGCATTCACTGGAGAAAATGTTGAATTTCCATGTTCTATCGACGTAAAGGTAAAAGCCCACATTCGTTTGTATTCGTTATCGCTATTTTTTACACATGATTCGATCGAGGTTATACACTCTCAAAGAAGAAAACTTTACCTTCCGGACGAGAAAATAAAAAATGGTTCATTTTATACATTTTCGCTAAGATTGTTTGATATACGATCCGAAGATTTTGGTATCTACAGAGCAGGTATAAGGATTATAATACCTCTTGGGAACCTATTGTCCACATTGTCTCAAACAATTTATGAGCGTGTCCTAATAAGAGATACATACATATGTGTATTTAATCTTTCGCGTCATATGGACCATTATGAGTATGTGGATGTTCCTCCTGGAGCTCTACTCTCTTTTGAGAATTTCTATATGCAACGCATGGGTGATTATCTTCGCGTTGAGCACTATGTCAACGGGATACCGTTAAACATGATACCAAACATTTCATCCATGTGCTGCTTACCGTCAGTTAGATTTATCATGAAAATCTGGAAGCAAGAACCGCTGTATTTACCCTCAATCTATATGATAGACGAGAAGTTTATGAAATATGCAGACGTTAGAGCATATGTGTGTGCGTGCCCTTCTCTCTATGGAATACACAGATTTAAATTCTATCACGATATATATGACGAGCAACGAAAAGTACGGATAACATCGGAAAATTGGCATCCGCATATCACCGTTGTATATCCCAAGTCATCAAATTTACCATGGAGTTCTTTATCCGAAAAAGAAACAAGTCTTATTAACAAAAGTAAAAATGAAAGAAATTTTTCTATTTTCGAAGGAGCTGCATTCGAATTACTACAAAGCAATGTAGACGATGATTTTGCTCTAATGACATCTATTGAGATCGGTATAATGTTGATGATAGTCTGCATTATACTTTGTGTAACATTTGCTTCTTTCATGTATTTGTTGAAATGTACATCCTCGTTAAAAGCTTATACTTACAAAATGCTTGGCCTAATATTGAAAGTGAGGCTTCCTGATACCGGTGGCAATCTTGCAAATGACTTACAGATTAGAGATGATTCTCAAACTTACAATCACGATGTATTTGTGTTACATGTGGATGATGACAGAGATTTTGTGATACGTGAACTGCATCCAGCTTTTGAAGATAGACACTTATCCGTGTTTTATAGCGAGGAGGACCTTCCTTCCGGACCTAAGATAGAAAACATAAAACTTGCTCTTGCAAATAGCAGCAAAGTAATTGTTGTTGTTTCAAGCCGCTTCATAAATCATAAATTATATAACAATTTTATACTTCCTAATGTAATTCTAAGCAGGCTGTACAAAGGTTCTATTGCTTGCGGAAACTTGATGTTACTGGTAATAGATCCTTGCAGGGTGCCTGAGTATTTGATCCAAAATGACAGAATTGTCACATTTGACTTTACCAGAAATTCGAGGGACATTTTCCGACGAAAGTTATATGAATGGTTAGAAAGCCCAGAGATACGCCCTGGATTTGCAGAGGAACCATTATTGCACCCTGATCTTCTACAATTATCACAAACTTGATCTTGTCATATCATAATTATTACTGTTTTTTATTGACTTCTTTTTCCCCAGCTCATCCGTTATTCTGTGTTTACACATCCCCACTAACCACCCTATATATTTTAATATCGTTATCTATCTATCTATCTATCTATCTATCTATCTATCTATCTATCTATCTATCTATCTATCTATCTATCTATCTATCTACCTACCTACCTACCTACCTACCTACCTGTCTGTCTGTCTGTCCGTCCGTCTGTCCATATATATATATATATATATATATATATATATATATATATATATATATATATATATACATATATATATAACTGATAAATGCAAAATAAGGCGATTTTTATGTTATATATATATATATATATATATATATATATATATATATATATATATATATATATATATATATGGCGTAACATATTACATGAGACTATTCACTAGCCTTACTGTATTATCGTTGTTGAACTCCTAAGTGAGGAGCAAAATAATGTACTATACTTAATGTACTGTTTTTCTGTAGTCATTACGTTATAAATGTTGTAAAGCGCTTAGAGCTTCTAAAGGTTAGGCGCTATAGTAAGTCCAAATTAGCATTATTATACATATTGATATATGTATTCTCGTGATGATATACCAGCTACATAACACTTTACGAAGGAACCAAAAGCCTAAATCACATGCGACTTTTCGATACTTTTAACATTAAATGAATGCGTTGCAAAGAACAAGCGTCATCATTATAAGAGCAAGGCTTGCAAAGTGAATTGTTAATTAATTCACGCATGATGAATATTTATACAATTTGATACACGATTTACGTTGTTGTTCCAGGGACAAGCAGTGATAAACCAAAACGTATATTCATAACAACCAAGAGTATCTACGTTATATTATCATCAGGTGGAAAATGAAGTAAATAGAAGATGCATATTTTCTCGGGAATGTAAAATAAAGATACGCAGGATGAAATGATTGCTTTCAATGTAATGATTATAATCTTCCGAAATTGTGCCCAATAGACCTATCTAATATAAAGTCTGCACGTGTTTCATACTTTTCTCATTCATTTATTTCGAACTAGTCTGAGAGCGAAAATGCATTCATGGAGATTAATGTTCGTGTACATCCGAGACATGTATGTCTCATACTTTGGTTTGAATTATTAATTTTGTTTACTATATCAGCTTATTATTATTATATACGTTATAGTCTTGACATAGCATTCTTAACTTAACTGGACACGCACTTGAATAATATTGTGAGCAATTAAATTTTGTATCACAACAATATTACAAATATATTAACAGTTTCTATACAACGAGGAAAAACAGGTTCTTGTCAAATGAAAAATTATTGCCAGTAAAGAGCCATTACAAACGTAGGAAAAATCCAATGCATTGATTCTGATAGTCTTAGGTATATCATTATTATTTATCTTTTCTTGAATATAGACCGTAAGAGCCATTTAGTGAATACCATATTTGATAATATATTTTAGTTATCGCGTGGCTGTACTTTTAAAAAAAACTATTTAGTAAGCACGTTATATATTGGCAGGTTAGAGAGCTGTACATTTGAAGCAAACATGTTAATATGATTAGCGTTCAGATCAGTCTTAAAAGGGTGATGATTCAAGATTTGTTTTAAATTGTTCATTATAGTTCCAGGGTAGTCAGACTTTCCGATATATTATCTTTTTTGAATAACGATAGATTTATTTAGAGACATATTGAGTACATCATTGGGATACATCAAGACGATTGTCTACTTTTTAACTTGTTATAGAACTTTTAGGGATATTTGTAATTCGATTTACATAATTCTAAGTTAAATTTTGTAGATTACGATACATTTTAGAGAACTAAGTTACATTTCTGAAATGAACAAAACTTATTAGCGCTCTTTCATTTACTAAGTTTAAGAGTCATAACAATACGCACATTAATTATGCAATGCTCAGCAATAATTATTCATTACCAACCTGTTCAACAAGCACAGCGTGATGCAGCATAATATTTTATAGCCTTAATTTTTTCTGCATATTTTATCTGACTTATTTGTGAATGAAATAATAACTTAGTTTATGACTCGTAATTTCTGCTCATTCACGTTTACATTAGAAAAGCAGCCTAAACACTGTAAATACTTGAGAAAATATTTAAATAACAAGATATTTAAATAACAAGAATCAACACTTCAACATCAGCAATGTCAAGTTGACAACCGCTCTTATGGCCTAATTATTGCGAGCCTCGGTAATGAGTGGTCGTTTGTTCAAACCCTGGTCGAGTCATACCAAAGATTAATACAAATGGTAATAACACGTGTCTCGCCTGACGCTCTGGTTTAGAAAGTTAGTAATTGAGTGTATGATGCTACATTTCTGTGGCATGATGCATTAGTACAGTCCACCAGTGCATGAACGAAAACGGCAACTCTGCTGAAATCACAACTTTATGATTAAAACTATATTAAAAATCGTATTCACACATTCAAACATGTACAATGATTTCAGGTCAATGGTCTAACCACCGTAGTGATTGTAATCGTGGAGGGAAAACCGATACAAATATCGACCGCTCGTTAATATACACATGAACTGATTAAGAAGCTATACAATTGCTTAACAAAGCAAATAAAGTCGTATCCAGTAATCGTCCCAATGAGTGGCATAACAGAAAATTATGATCCAAGTAATTGGTCACCCCATTTTGTGATTATTATTATAAAGCACTCTTCTCGTGATGGATTAGATTTATTTCAAAGTGATGTAAATCTAGATATCATTACACTACACTGTTTATACACTATAAGAATAATTACTTTTAAAAATCATATCATTGATGTTTTACGTATACATATTGTACTATCCCCAATTTAAGAGATTTAAACAGACATAAATACCAAATGTGTTTTATATTTGGTTGGAATTGCTTGTTAGTTAGGTTTTTATATTTCATTATAATATGTGTGACAATGACAATGCGTCTAGTTAATTGATCCTGTCTAAAATCAAGGACAATTTTGAAAATGTACTTATTCTGAGTGAAGATCATGATAAGATTTCATCTGATGTAAATTTTATTTTTTACATATATGTTAAACTGATAGTAAAAATAAAGTTTTATTACATACGTCTTTTTTTTTCCTGATAAGGTGACCTTGTAAAAAATCATTGAATTTCTGAGTATCATCTTCATAAGCTGAGTCAAGGACATTGTATTTGTATTGTTAGAATATTGATTGTAGTTTGTTTGGTTGTGATTTTGGTTACCAAACCAAAATCACAACCAAACAAACTACAATCAATATTCTAACAACAAAAATACAATGTCCTTGAACGTTCAATTTATAACTAGGATATTTCTAGACAAAATGCACTTGTATCTTTCCATGTGATCTATTTTGCGTTGTAGTTCCGAATATCATGTATTTGAAATTGTGTTTTAGGATCTTTGCAGAATCAATTACATTATAGTTTCCAAAAATTCATTTTTTAGATGGAATTTTATTAATTAAAATGATTTAATTCAAGTGATTCAACTCTGGAAATGCAAAGCGTCCTTACAAAATAAAATTATTGCAAAACAAAACTTGAATTTATACCTGAAAATTCAAGTAACCATTTAATACAGGGATTGTACTAATGTTATCCAATAAACGACTGTTCGCAAAAAAATACTTTACGGATCACTGCACGTAGATCACAACCCAGCGGTGTATTTAATTGTTTACGTAAAGTGTATTCAGAACATTATTTATTAGCTCTTACCTCTGTAACTCGAAGATTATTTAAGATTAAAATTCGCAAATCTCTAAGAACTTTTCATTACATCTATTTTTATCCTAGCAAAATAGATTCTTAAAGTTTACAAATCGTTTGCTGTTCTTTTCGTTCGTCTTTTATATGGCTAATCTTAGGACGATAGAGTAGTAATATCAGTGTGTGAGTATATGGCGAAGGAACCAACACATAACAGGACAGGACAATCGTGCATTGCAAAAACATGCTGCATAAACGTTCATTTCATACAAATTTGAACGCTTCAGAGATATTCAGTAGTGACTGTTGTTGCTATGGGTTATCACATATATGTGTGCGCGTGCGTGAATGTGTGCCGTTTGGATTATTAACGTAGAAGACATGCAGCGTCATGTCCCAGCCAGTCACATTTTGCAAATAGCAGTCATAACACCAACCTCTTAATGCTGAGCGTGAAGCGAGGCAGGTGCTATTACACTTTTTGTTAAGTCTTTGGTATGACTGCCGAGGATCGAATCAGTTGCCTTCTGCATCCGAGGCGTACGTTCTAACCACTAAGACACCGGAACAGTCTAATCATGCTTGCCTATCTTCATACGTTAACCTTAGCATAATAATCATTTGTATTATGTCAATGAAAGAAAGCTTAAATGAACTGGGAATGACATGTCAATGACGACAACATTGATATTAAATTTAACAGATAGTAAGTTATGATACAACTGAGTGAATTAGTATGCAGAGTTAGAGTTTTCTTTTATGAAGTACAATTAAATTGGGGATGTCAAACTAATGAAGATAAAACATGCATGCTTGTGCTTTAATCCATTATAGTATCATGTTTGCAAAATGTGATATAATGTTAAACTTGAGTGCGAAGATTATCATAATGGAAATCATTCAAACGATCAGTTGACAAATTATATTTTTGCATCATAACAAACTGAATTTAAACAAAAATATATATTTTTAGCGCCTACGAAGGTGCTTGTAATTTTCATTAAAATAATTACATACGGCAAGTGATTTTCATAGAATTAAATTATAAGAATAATAACAATTAACAATAACACTAATGAGGACGTTGTATAGCGCTTAATCTTTAGAAGCTCTAAGCACTTTACAACATATAATGACATCAATACAAAAGACAAATAACGAAAACAAACACTAAGAAATTCAAAAATCAAATAATGCTGAAATTATTTAAGGAAAGAATCATATTTTGGTCTTTAAGCTTGTTTTTGCAGTCGTAAAAGGCGAATTTTCAGAGCACTCTTGAAAGAGATCGCTGTCGTTGTGTCTAATTTAAATGGGCAATTCATAGCACGTTGGGACTGCAAAAGAACGTTCGCCATACGACTTTGGTATCATAGTTAGAATAATGGGTATACGATTGTCAGAAAGAGGAGCGTAAGTATCTTGCTTGTGAATTCACATGGGTGATGTCGAATAGGTATGCTGTCCATCAGTAAAACATAGCACAGAGAACAAATTTTGTGTTTTATTATGTATCGAATGTATACCCAGTGTTGGATACTGAGAAGCGGGGAGGTGTGCTCTGATCGCGCTGCTTTCAAGGTGATCCGAGCAGCTGTGTTTTGAACTTTTTGTAATTTCTAGAGAATATATTGAGACTAACCAGACATAAATGAGTTACAATAGTCCAGTTTTTAAAGTACTAATGAACGCACAAGTGTTTTAGTGGCATCAACAGAAACATATTTGCGAATTGAGCTGATACGTGTCAGCTCAAGATATTCAGCCTTGCATATGTTCATGACATGTTGGTGTAATTTGAGATTACTGTCTAGAGTAACACCTTGATTTCTTACTGACTGTGTGAATTTAATGTTGGTGTTGCTGATAAGTATTGCTTGAGGTAAAGGATGTGAATGTCAACTTCGTATCTGCAATATGTCGTTGTTGCACATTTAAAATCAGACTCAACGTTTTTATACAACTTATCGGAATATTGTGGCTTGTACTACAAACGATCCATTCAGAATCCAGAGATATTAAAGCCTATCTCATCACAGTCATACGTAAATTAAAATGAGTCCACTTCTGATAAAGATATGTGAGAAAGGGGTGCAACTAAGTTATTCGCAGAGAAACACCAAACATAAAAACGTATCTTATAACACTTTTCAGTGCTTGAAGATACGATCAAATAACACGATACAGAGAGAATAGTTCTCGATTAATAATCTAGCACGTTGTCAGTTTTCGAAATTGGCAATTGATAGTAAACCATGATTCATCTTGCAATTGATTAGACCAGACTCATATGCCTCGGTGTCTTTACTTCGTCCTATTTATATTGATGTACTCTTTAAAATCATTTATGTTTTCCGATATGGTATATGATTGCAGTTTTGAATAATATTTATTCACAGTTACATCAGCTGTCGAATACATCAAGCATAAGTCTCAGTTATGTGTGACATGTGAGAAACATATATAACACTGACTCAGATGATGAAATAGGCATTATCTTGGTCGAGAGAAAGATGAGTAACATGGTTTTAAATATTTGATTTAATTTGAAATCTCTTATTGAATGATATTAAATTGTGGTCATTTGAATTTCACCTTTGGAATTTCATTAATTTAACTGTCGGCATCGATGACTGGGGGCTCGGAGTATTGCATCTCTCTATCGCTAATTCAATTTCCAAAAAAAACGAGCCGAGGTGTGTCTTCTATAATAATTTTTTTTAAAAATAATGTGAGCACCCCACCCCAACTTAGTTAACGGGAATTTCTACAGTAAGACACTATGCTATGACAAAATAAACATTACGCTTATATTAATAAAATATCAATCCTAAAACATATATATGAGATTACAATTTTCCAGAAATAAAAATGATTTCTGAACAAGCTCAGGGAACATAAAAATACTTTTTATTAAAATCATTAAACCAAAACGTAACGCTTAATAACATTCATTATCAATTGCGATCAACATGGCTTAAAACAGAATCAAATCATTTTCAAAGCATTTGTCTCAATATCCATGATGTTTTGTTCATATAACGCAAATTGTTTTAAAAATAACATGTCGGCGCACAAACAAAAAAAGGTCACAGTGGACCTTATTACGGGTAAAGTAATAGAAGTAGCATTCGGGATAATGATTTGCTATGTATTTTAAGGTCTGATACTGTAATCGTATGAATTTTGGAATATAAGTATTAACTATGAAGTATAATATAATCCCGTAATATATAATTACCCTGCGATGGATATGAAACGTTGTTTGGGTTTGATTCAATTTGAACTAGAATCCACTGAGATAGCTGCCCAGTAGATAAGTATGACGTGGTAACTTTGGAGTTTAGTAACGAAGAAAAGACAACGTGGAGTCAATTCGGACACAGCTTTGAGACTTCTAAAATAAGTGCCATGAAATGAGTATTTCCAGAAAATAATTATTAATATGGGCAGAATAGAGGGAATGCTTCTAACATCGATGGGCTTATTGCATGTGCTGGTGGTTAAATACAGTTAATTCTGATTGGCTAAGCTTATTGAGTGGATTGTTACCCAAACGAATGTTCATTTAATTAAATAATTACCTAGGAAAATTAGTCGACGTTTTTCCAGAGGATCAAAAGGTCAACTACGGGAAATAAAAAATGTGTCGTCATACCTTATCCAAGAGATATTGAATGACGTATTTAGCATCACGGACAGGGTGAGGATCTCGAAAATACAATGTTTATTCCATCACCTAAAACATATTTATTGATACAGAACACATCGCCGTATAAATGAAGCATGTACCCTGATATATCGTCCCCGTATTATAGTAGGCATTGAAATAAACATAGTTTCTATTTTATTTCAGCATGTGTGACACATATGGCCTTGTAGCGTAACAATAACATTTAAGACAGAACACTTTGAATGAACTCGTCTTTTCTTCTTCTTTCATCCTTCTTCTTCTTTTTCCTCTCTTGTGTAGCTTTAGATTTTCTCTACAATCATCCTCTAGTATTGATTTGATCTGTAAAAGCGAGCGCCACGGACCATTCTGACAGCTGTGACCTTTTTGAAGAAATAAAATTGCTGTTTACTTTGATATTACCAACTAATCAAAAATAGTACATGGGCCGGCTCTAAACGTCTACCTGAATATAATCATGGTGACATCGGACAACACATAGCTGGTAAAATATGAATAGATGACAATATACAAAATCGTGGATTGGATAGAGTTAACAACGTTCTGGTTGTTAGTTGTCGTCTGATTGACATACTTCATCAACAGAGTAAATAAACCTGTCCTTTGAAATACAGTCTCGTGTTATACGGTAAAAGATTTCATCGGGGATTCTATTGTATCATTCTACAAGAGATATAGATATTGAGTCATGTATGTTCTATTTTGGTCATGTCAAATTCAAGATGGGGATGGGTGATTTTCACAGTATTTTTTGCCTACGTGTCTTTACGTTTGTTCTTGCAGTCGAAAAATGTGAGTTTTATGAACCCTCTTGAAAGAGATCACGATGTATTTGGGTCTAATTTTAATGGGCAATTCAGTCTACGTTGCTCAGACGTAGCATGCAAAAGAACGTTGTCCATATGACTTTGTTTGGAATAATGAGCATACGATTGTCAGAAGTGGAGCGTAAGTCCACACATGGTTGAGGCCGGATAGGTATGCTGGACTGAAGTCCTTCAGTGAAACGTATCACAGAGAACAAATTTTGTGTTTGATTCTGAATCAAATGGATAGCCAGTGTAGGGTACAGGTCAGCGTGGAGGTGTGCTCTAATCGTGGTTCTCTAAAGATGCTCCGTGCAGCTGTGTTTTGAACTTTTTGAATTTTTCCTCTGTTGCAATAATGGATGAGAAATCTATTGCATCTCGCTTCGCGCTATCAGCCAACTCAAACCGGTTATTACACCATATTGTATATTAGTATTTGTTTGTTTTTACCGGCATGTTATATAAAGAAATATGCCCATTGCTAAGAGAAAAATTAGAGTTAGACACAACGAGGAATTGCAACATCTGTAATTTAAAACATTACCCATAAGACTACTCAAACGGACTCGGAGGACAGGAAATTTCAGTATTATAATACAATACTTGGCAAACGTGGGAATAAATATTGGCAGAGGTAAAGACACAATTTAAAGACGTGCATCCTAAATATACAGACAAACCATAAAGAATGGAAAAAAGAGTATATAGTATCTGGAACCATGTCCTGCCAGTTGATGTGAAGAATGTTCCTGATACATGTGATGTGAAAGCCGTTCAACTTCTTGGCGTGGCGTTGGTACACCGTCCACGCTTCACATGCGTAAACTTGTGCGGGGAGCACAACTAACCTGTAGACCATTAGTTTGATCTGAATGCTGATGCCTCTTCTATTCCTGACGTTGGCATACAATCTGCCAAAATTTGCGCTGGCTCTGGTAATGCGAAGGTTCACTTTGTCGTCAATAATGACGCTCTGAGACAGTGTACAGCCAAGGTAGGTAAAGCGGTTCACTACATAGAGTGTACGGCGTTGACAGTGATGCTGCGTTCAACATTGTGTTTTGCATGGGCCGGCTGATGCAGGACATCAGTCTTCTTGGTACTAATGGTGTGACCAAAGCTTGTGCAGCAGCTGGAGAACTTGTCAACGCTGCATTGCAGGTCGGCTTTTGAACCAGCATTTAAAGTCGCAGTCATCAGCAAATACGAAATCTTTGATGGGGTCTGTTATGAACTTGGTTTTCGCTTGAAGCCTCCTGTGATTTAATAGTTTTCCATCTGTACGGTACCTGGATGCCAACTCCAACCTCTCCGTCTATGAAAGCATTTGTCAGCATGGAGGGAAACAATCGACTAAACAGTGTTGGTTCCAGAAATGCTGCAGCATGGTCATATATTTGATTAGGCATCCGTACTTGGCCATTATTTTGAACAAGACTTCTTTGCTGACAGTATCAAAGACCTTTGTCAAGTCGAAGTAGATGGACAAAAGGTCGGTGTTTTGCTCTTCATATTTATTTTGTCACCGCTTCACAACAAACACCATGTCGATGGTGCAATGCTCTTTTCAGAAGCCACTGTGGCCTTCTTTAAGTAGTCATGGTGTTTAGTGAGGCGATTCCTGCATTTAAAATTAAGGATATACTCCGGCGGTTCTCTCAGGCCTAGCTGTTCCCTTTGCGCTTATACAGGTGTATTATGGAAGCATCTCTGAATTTTTTGGGGATCGTCACTAGCTGCCAGATCAGTAAAAACATTTGGTGTGTAGTGATTTTTAAAGCATTGTTAATTACTAAATAAGTGTAAGTGATTCCAAAATTAGGCAACTTATATATGCACTCTGACATTTCGAAGTATATATATATATATGATGAGATTTAACTTTCAAAAAGTGTCTTCGAATCAATTTATTACTTTAAAGATCAGAATAAGTGTTTAAATTGTCATGTGGACCGTTTTCGTAGGTTTGAAATCAGATTGATCATTCGGTAAGTCACGTAGTTAACATTCAGATTCTGCAAATCAGATTTTGACCCATTATCGTATCTTGTCCATATCTTAGGGTTCTCTTTCAATAAAAAGTAATAATGCTACATTTTAACGGAACTGTAGGCAATACAAAATGACTAAATTAATGTTTAACAGAATGTCAACACATAATGGACAATTCATAAACAAAACCGATACAATAATTGCATGGCCGGGACAGGATTCTAACAAGTAACATTAGAATCAGAGTATATCGATCTAACCAAATCCGCCTCATAACTGATATTATCCAACACAAAAAGCAATCTATATTGTACAAAATTAAAATGACCATCAACATCCAGTTGAGGCAAAATAAACTTGCTTTTTATTAAGCAATTAAGATAATACCAACAAAAAATGATCTTTTAATACGCAATACAGAGATAACAATACAAATACAGATGCCATTTCAAAACGAAATCTAGATAATAATATAAAATAATTCCCTGGGCCTCAAACATTTTCAAGCGGTTTGCGGTGTACCTACTTAATGTCAAGTACAGACATTTTGAATTCAGACATTGACTCCATTGCAATTCACATTGGTATTGTGCTATACAATATCCCATGACAGCAAATGCACATTGTTGCAAATTCAGAAACAAAAGAAATTATACTTAAAACTTTTTATCAGTTTCTAAAGAAACCAGATTTTCCAAATAGGTTCGTCGTTCTCTTTGTTGTTAAATACGAGCGTGCCTCTTTTCCGAAGACCAAATCATGTTGCGAAGTGGTATAGTCCGTACATGAAAAGACCGGCTGGAAAACATGAATATAAAAATATAAATGGAAAATTACCATGCAGTGTTATATGCATAATGATCACATTGTACATTCACCGATCCCACTCTGATCCCACTCTGAACAAATCAGGCTCATAAATGTAACTACATACCACGATTACCTTCACTGTTACTAGCAATTTTACTTATAAGGTCACTACTAATATTATTACTATTCCAACTAATAAGTACTACTACTGCTACCATTAATAATATTAATACTACTAGAATTACTTAAACTATTGGAGCTCCGAGTGGATATGTGGTTACTGCCTTCTCACCTATATCTGAGTGGGTAGTAGACTCGGGCACTACTAACGTAGGTAAATGATAAAACCTGCCACTATTTTCTGGCTGCTATTTTCGTGGTTTTCTAGGGTTATACCTCCACCAGTTATGCTCTCCACGATGTATAGCCTAACTTGTGCTGATAAATGGCGTTTATCAACTACAAAAACGTCATATATTACTATAGCTACTAACGTTTTCGTACTCTAAAATTGCTGCTTCAGTTGGTACTATAACATTACCACAACTACTACTGTACCGCTCCGACGACCCAGTGGTTAGAGAGTCCGCCTAAAATACGAATAGTGGGTTCGAATTTCGGCTGAGTAACACTAAAGACTTATAAAAATAGCAATAACAGCTGCCTCGCTGGTGCTCAGCATTATAAGGTTAGAGTTAGAACTGCTCGGCCTGATGTCAGGATAATGTGACAGGGAGAGACATTTGCTACATGTCTACGACATGATGTCCCAGTGCTAGACATCACTATAAACTACCACATTGAAGACATAGTAGTGATATGACTGCAGCTACTTAAAAATTCAACTACTTCTACAACTACTACGACTAGTTTCTTATTGTTCTATACTGTACAATTACTAGCTATTACTAGGAGCTAGTATTAGTATTTATTCTACTAATATTACATTTAGTTTCTTCGCTTTCTACAGTGCAAATACTACTGCAGATGGATATAAGTGCCATTAGTATTACAGTTACTACTACGTCGTATGAAGACCACTGATTTATTAAGAAACAGGTCAGTTAGAGTTGAATACACTTTCTGCTGTCTCATGACAGACTAATTATTTTAAAATGTTTTATGTCGCGTAAAATTCATATTAACTATTAACTAATTAAAGCTATAGTGGGAAACCAAATATAGTATCTGGAACCTTGTCCTGCCACGTGAAGTGGAGGATGTTCATGATACATGTGATGAGAAAGTGGTTTAGCTTCCTGACGTGGCGTTGGTACACAGTCCACGTTTCGCGTGCGTAAAGAAGTGCGGGAAGCACAACTGCCATATCGAACATTAGTTTGGTATTGATGCTAATGTCTCTTCTATTCCAGACAATGGCATACAATCTGCCAAAACTTTTGATGGCTCTGTTAATGCTAAGGTTCACCTAGCTGTCTACAGTGGCTGTATGTGACATTGTACTCCAAAGGTAGGTGAAGCGGTTCACTACGTTGTGTTTTTGAAGGTGATGTTGGGATCAACATTGTGCTTTGCAGGGGTTGGCTGATGTAAGAGTTCAGTCTTCCTGGTACTGATGGTGATACGTAAGCTTGTGCAGAAGGCTGATAATTTCTCAATGCTGCATTGCAGGTCGGCGACATATTTATTCTGAATTAATGTCGTCTACTGAGTCGCTGGATTGTTGCGTCGCCAACTGGGTGTCCTGTGGTTGGCAACTTGGCAATTTTGTGGTCAACTGATTCACTAAATTGTCGGCTGCTCGTCGTTTCGATCGTCAGGTCGCCGACAAGGTCACGAAATGTTTTGCAAAGCTCCGACTGGGTCGCGATATCTTCGACTGGGTCGCTGAGTAGTCAGCGGCTGTTTGGCTAAAAATGGTCGCTGTTGTCACTGACTTAGTCGCCGACTTTCCAGTTCGGTCTACGAATCAGTCAAAGAATCGTAGACATTGTCGATGACTGCGTTTCAGAGTCTCCGACAATGTCATTGGATTAGTCGCAGAGTCGCCAACAGAGTCATCGGTGTGTCGCAATCATCGACTGGGTGTCCTGAGGTTGCCTGGGTCAGATAGTCGCTGACTATTTCGCTGTTGTTGCCGACTTGGTCACCGATTTGCCAGTTGGGTCTCCGAATCAGTCTTAGAATCGTAGACATTGTCGCTGACTGCGTCGCAGAGTCACCGACTCTGTCGCTGAATCGGTCGCATAGTCGCTGGCTGAGATATCTGTGTGTAGCAGTCATCGACTGGGTGTCCTAGGTTCGGAGACTGGGACTTTGCGAAGCCGCCTGGGTCGCTGAGTCGTTGAAGTTTTTTTCTGACTGTGTCGCAGAGTCTGCGATTGAATCGAAGATTTGGTCACAGAGTTTAAGACTGTGTCGTTGACTTGATCCCAGATTTTCATAATATGTAACTGACTGTGTCACAAGCAAGGTTTAAGAGGAGATCGACAGACACAGACGAACAATGCGAAATGGTGAGCCAATACATATCATCATAATATAATATGTTTTGTCGCAAGATTTAAATGTTGATTGGAGGAGCCTTGTAGCGTCTGTATCCTTGTGGACAAAATACATTTACCCTACACGTATTACATTCCCCAACCTGACATTTTCCTGTTCGGGAATTACAACCAAGTGCTCTTAAACCGGCGGATGGTAATACTGCTTCATTTGCAAGAGGACCTCGTTTATAACACACCACCATGACATGATGGAATCCCGTGACCTAAACTAAGACGCTTCACAGCAATACAACGCCTGCTAACATTTCAAGTTCAACATAAACGTTAATGAAACTAAAATGAGTGTATATGAAACTAAAATTAATTCATGGAACATATCTTTCACATCGCTATAAAATTACAAACTTGGCATGTGTGGTACCCAGCTTCTGTATGTAGCCGAGATAATCTCGAACTCGGTTCTGCAATGTTTCTTTAAACGTGTCCTCCTTTTGGAAACGATACTGAGTTAGCTGAGAAGCCTTGAGATCAAACTCCTCTTATAAAGGCATTCAAATAGTAACAAATAGTAAACCAACCGATCCACATTGTGCATGAGTTTTCATACCAAGTAATCATAGGAACCCCCTACATTATTGGCGACCAACGTAATGTCCAAACTGTATACCTCGAATATAATATTCTTACATTTCAAAAAGGGTCTATGTCAATCTCTATAATGAAGGGATTCAATGGCTCAAATATCTACGTAAAATGCAATTTTTACTCGAAGTTCTTGAAATCGGCTCGACGTATTTATTGTACCTTTCTTTTCACTTGTAGCAAGGATGCCTAACCAGGTACTGTACAACAAGTGTTGAAATAAAAGTCATATAAACAGAGATTTGATTAGTACAATCTCTTAATTAAATCTATTATTTTTCGTGTATTTTTCATCTGCGATATCCATATGACTCCCTTTATATTGCCCTTTTCTATCGACGCAGTTCGTCAGCACTTCCTTTGAGTGATGACTCTGTCTCCTGGATATAAAATATTAAAGAAGGCTCTATATCAAAACTGTATAAAGATATAATGTTCTAAAGGCATTTGTTCTTTTCAACCTCTATCTAGAAGTATATTTCTCGCAATCGCCTCGACGAATGTTTAGAAACGCATTCGTGTACGGTTTGAACGTTTACCTATTTAGATACTATGCATAAAACGGTGAAGTCAACATCATCTTAACAGTTGTTCAATTAGTACAAACTATCGATACAATATATTATCATTTGCGTGTAATTGTTCTTGTTGGTTTGTTGGGAAGGGGAGGGGTTTAATACCAGGTACCGATATGGCATCCGTTATATTCATGTTAATTCTTAACGAACTTCGCCAGGATATTGTTCGTTAAATGAACTATATCCCACTAAAAATACAATGTAATAGATGGCTCTTTGTTATAATAATTTTGCGGCATGTATCGTAAGGGACCTCCGTCATTTAGCTAATTTTTCTCATGACTTTTTTCGTTACTACAATATCCTCTTGAGATAACATGTTAAAAAGCGTCCTTGTAAAATCTCTTAAAAGATGCTACTTAGCAACCTAACTATATTTGCAACATATAATCTTCTTGCTGTATGGGCTTTAACCACCCTCCACTCATCTTTATATAATTCAAATTTATGACAAATTGGTTATAAATATGATAACTTCCCCAGTTCCAAGGACGTCATGACAATATTCAAAGTCAATGGAAGGCTCCTTATACTCATACACTGTTTGCACACGTTAGTCTCGAGAGATGATGAAATTGCCCTCATGAAAGATGTCCGTTTGTTGGTTGTGCATCGTCTGTACTGGCTATATAGCCCAACACGGGAGTGGCAGTAATTTCTACACTTTCTGCATTTGCATGTTGAGTCTGGTTTGTGTTCAAGCTACTCCGTCTTCCAAGATCGCTTTTCATTCACTAGCAAGCAATCTTGTTTCACTCCGTCTTTCAAATAAGTGATCAGAGCCTGTTACCAGTTGGGTCTATCTAGAGCAAACTCTTTCCAGGTGTTGATTTCGATGTCAAGTTGTTTCATGTTGCGCTTGCATATATCGTTGAAGCGGGTAAGTAGCCTTGCTATCGACCTTTAACTAAAGAAAAGTTCTGAATGAAGAAGGTCTTTGTGGAACTGTATGTCATCCCTCTGACGTACATGGCCCAGCCGTCTGATGCGTAGGAAGGCTTTGGAATGTGGCCCTGCTTGGAATCTTGGCACGTTCAAGTACCAAGTTCTTTGTTACTCGATCACTCCAAGTGATTCCGAGTATGCATGGAAAACATTGCATGTGACAGGCATTTGGTGTTTTATCTCGTGAGGTGTACAGTGTCCAGGTTTCCTTGGTATACAGGAGAGAGCTTTGAACTCAGGCACGGTACACGGATATCCTAGTGTTCAGAGTCTATATACTGTTGTTCCACGCTCTTTGCGACAACCTGGAGAGAGTTGTTGGTGCATTTACAATCCGCTGATTGAACTCAGCATAGAGAGATAGGTTGTTTATGATGGCAGAGCCGAGGTATTTGAATTGATTGACTACTTCAAGTATTGAGCAATCTTACAGCACTGTGCTTTTCATGTCATCGTGGAAGGACTGGATCATGCTTAACAGCTTTGAAGGGCATCCAGTCGTCGTCAGGATTATGATTAGTCCGTCCCTGCTAAGTTGCTAACCAGATAGAACGCCTTGTTGAGGTCTATAAAGGTCTGGACGAGGGGCTTGTGTTGTTCTTTGCAATTTTGCTGCAGTTGCCTGATGAGAAGGAATGTCTATGTTGGACTACTCTGAGCGGAACCCGCTCCCGGAACTCTGGATATACTCTGCCATTGAGCATCTTCAGTCTGTTCAGGATGACGGGTTCGAATACTTTAACACGATGATGAGAATAGATATATATACCCCTGCAGTTGTATGGTCTTTTGTGGTTTAACATTTACCCGAGTCATTAAGAAGCTTTTCGAACCCTAAATTATATACTTAAAGCCATGCATCACAAGGGACGACCCTAATGCCTAACGCAACTAATTAATCCTATATCAAATTACTAAACACGTATTCCTATGAATATCCAAAACAATGTGTATATATAGTTCGTGCTCTGACTATGTTTAGCTTTTTGTAGCACTTGAATTTAAAAGCTTTCATCTGCATTAACTACGTTGCAACCATTTACTTGCTAAATTGGGAATAATTAATAAAATAAAACTTCATGTGAATAATGAATAATTATATAAATGTATGTGAAAATATTTGAATCGGGGATACGTAATTGGTTAGTTATTCCTCTTAGCAATTAGAATAAGGAATAATTGACCAACTTGATTTCGCTGAAGTAGTAAGCATCCTTGTGACGTATGACGATGAGGTCGTGAAATGGGGCTTACTATAGAAAAGATAATGACCTGGCTTGAGAATGAATTTTCCTGTCAGTCAAATTGTTTAAGCGTTAATGCCACCCCTCATATATCAAGATTGCACATGACTAGTCAATACGTTCGCTAGTCTTCGTAATTGGTTGTAGGTTTATCATGTATTGAAACGAGCGTCGCATATCATATCATAATGAGGAAACTTTTAATTCAAATTACTAAGCTATGGCCTTCGCGGACTTAGAAGCGTGCCCTAACATTTAAAATCAAAACTGACTCAGCTATAATATATTTTTGGCGGTTTATATTATTTCTGAAACGTCGTACTCTTCCATGTTAGTGTCTAACTCTACTTAGAAAACAAAATAAATTCAAATATCAACACTAATTCCCATTCATTTTATCGTATAGAATAAAATATCGCAGATAAACATTCGGATGTACCCTTTTGTAACCAGACGCACAAGTATATCAATTCATACAAATGCCATTGAACACAAAAAAATCGAACTCAAACAGAATATGAATTTAACATCAAATACTAGGCTCTAACGTGTCTCCCGCTGAGCTATTTAACATCAGCAGATCATCGTGACTGTGACATTATACATTAGACCGACATTATATACCAAATTATACCCGTTTCAGCAAAGAGTAGCTCAATGCACTTGAAAAGACAAAAATACTGAAAAGAACTTTATAAATAGCTTCGGTAAAATATAAAGACCGTGGTATGTTTTAAAAAAAGTTTTATATCACACTATTACTATTTAGAGAATGGGCAAACACCTCTCGACAAAGACAGCGCTTGACAAAATCACCTATAATGTTCTCACGCAGCAACATATTCTAGGTGAATAAATGAACTGTAAATGTAATGCATTCATACACCAGTCCATATTCTATCAAGATTAAGCACACATCACAAACAATGGTGCTAATCAGTCGGTTTCATAGCTACTAAGTAATTAATTCGAATTCTGTTCCTGAATACATAATGCGATTTTACAGGCAAACAAAGATTCAATATTGCCATGATTACTGGACATTTCATAAATTTATTATCATATGCAATTGTTATGTGTGTGTTTTTATAGTTATTATAATTTCACACATGCACATTCATGGCAAATAATAAGCGTTACAGATGCATTGAAATGTATAATTTACTTGTCGACATATAATTCGTTAAATAAAACATGACTGATTAAATTAAATGAGCGCTGAGGAAGAGATCTGTTATGAATCCAACGTCCAACTTTTCCTATTTGTTCTAACACCACCGAACAAACAAAACTAATTCAAATATCAACACTAAACGCCATTTTCTAGGCTCAATAAAGTGAAGAGCATTGACTTTAATCACCCGAATGCTTCAATGTAGAATATTGTTCTTATTGTGTTTTATCGGATCGAAAACAATATCGCCAAGCAACATTCTGATCTACCAATTTATGACCTGACGCACATGTACATCAGTTCATACATACGACATTGAACATAACAAATAGCGAACTAAATCAGAATTTCTAATTTAACGATAATAATACTAGGCTTTAACCTGTCTCCAGCTGAGCTATTTGACATAAGCAGCTCAGCGTGACTGGCACATTATACATAATAACGATATTAAATACACAATTATACCCGTTTCAGCAAAGAAGTGCTCAAGGTACATGAAAAGACGAAGATACAGAAATAAATTGTATAGATAGCTTTGGTAAATTATGAAGAACTTGTTATCTTTTCAGAAACGTCTTATATGTCACTATTATTATTTAGATAATGGGCATACACCTCTTGACACAGACAGCACTTGACAAAATCGCCTATAATGCTCTCACACAACAGCATATTCTAGGTGACTAAATGTACCAGATAACATCTATGTAATCTAAAGAAAATATTTTACCTGTCAAAGAAGAGTAATTATCCCAAACTATAAATCTTCTGAAACATTACAAAGAAAGTTAGAAAGAAAAAATAAAAAGACATAAATGTATGTATTTATAACAACAGCTGCCCTTTCTTTGATATAAGTAAGCATGTGTTTTATCGTTGGACTAGGAGCAAAAACATGTTGCACATGAAAGTTGGACATCATGTTGGTGTTGTACATCATTTAAATGAATGTTAGAGAACATTGCTGTTTTGTAATAGAATACCTATTTATTAGAAACATGATTCACTTTCGTTTAACCCAAACATGTAGCGATATGACAAGGTCACTAACTTGCTTCAGCATATTTGGTTCCAGTTTCCCTGATCAAAGATGCAAGAAGAAAAGGTGGTATCACTTCCTAAATGAGCGCTGAGAAAGATATCCATTGTGAATGCAATGTCCAAATTTTACTTATCTTAAACTTCTCGGAACGTTTCATCCTGTTAGATGTAATATCTAGTTGCATCTTCAGAGTCCATTTCTCACACTGTTTATCCCTTTTATACAAGCAAAAACGAAGCAACAGTTTACTAATTTAAATAGCAAGTTTAATATTAATATATTTATATATAACCTGGATAAAGATTACCGAGTTCGATATTCTTCTTAGAGTTTGTGGTTATTCACAAACAATTGGACATTTGTTTATGTTAGTAATAGTTTGGTAAGGCGCAAACCCAAATGAAGTATCCGATTACCTGTATATTTTAAACTTTATTTTTACTGATCAGAATTTGGCGAACTGAGACCGCTTTTGAGGGAACCAAATCTCCATGACAACTCAATATTGGATGGGCGAACTCATTACTAGCACGCATGATGGAGCCGATTACAAAATACAAACCATCTTTAAACCGAAAATAATTTGCATTATACAAAAGCGATACATTTTTCAAGAAGCATTATAATTTTCTATATTTCCCCACAGAGGGATACTTCGCTTTTTTTCAAACTACCCTTTACTTTCTCGCCATTCTTGAGACGAGCTTTCTAGCTGTCTTTTTCAAATATCAATCCACTTATGTCATTTACTCAAACCATAACGTAGAAAGAGAGAGAGAGGGTTAGGTTATGAAGGAGAGAGGAGAGTGTCTGTTACTATAATTCCATGTTTTTTATAAGTATTTTCCCTTCTCCTAGAGTCTATTTTTCTTCTATCTAAAAGAATAATAAAACGTTTGCAATTTGTGGATCACTGATTGGAATTTGCAATTTGGAGACTGAGTAAAGTCTTTGGAAAATGTTCAATAGTGCACTTGGTGCTAAAATATGTTGTGGGAAGAACTTGTCGGCACAGTCAGGCACTTTTAATCTTGATATTGTTAAACTTGTATCTATTAAAACAGAAGGTGTCACCAGGTGGTTTTAAACTGGCTGTAATTCAAATATACGAAGGTGTATCGTATTTGCAAATTCCAAATTGTTTTGATTTGTTATTATTTAAAGAATTTTCTTTTCGAATGACTTGAGCGTTTTATTCATCGGATGTTGAATGTTTCAAGTGATTGTACTTAGGCCATAAATATATTAGATGTATAAATACCGTACTCATCTTATAACGTAAATCAGCTGGTTGAGAGACAAATGTTTGATTTGAATATTATTTATGTCTATTGCACATTACCAAATACATCCGTTCCAGACGTTCGGTTTGCGTTGACATTGGAAATGGACTGATGAATGGATGGAGCAATGGATGGATGGAAGATTTAATTGACTTCAAATATTTTAGGATGAAGTCAGTATAAAGTTCGTTTATTTTGTGGAAGTAAATATAGACAGAATAACTTAACAATGATCCCACAATATAGGGTTATTAGTGTAAATGCGCTTCATCTGAGAGCGTTTAAACATGCAACACGGATTTGTACCCAAGAGTGTGTGTGTGATTAGGATTTTTAACGTAGCTTTAACAATATTTCAGTCATGTCGCTACGATATCTGCAGTGAGGTAGTTTATAGTGATGTCTAACACTATGGCATCATACTGTATACAGATAGCATGATGTACATCCCAGTCACTTTATCATGACAACAATATGACTAGTCCTATCACTAACCTCTTAATGCTGAACGCCAAGTGAGGCAGCTGTTAATACCATTATAATAAGTCTTTGGTATTACACGACCGAGTATCGATTCATGTTCTCCTGCTTTCGAGAGTGCATATAACATCAAAACTTAGCAGAATTCAATAAATAAAATGTTACAAGCAAATCTAACGAGAAAACCTAAATTAAGGTGTACACTCCGGTATATGCATGCTCGTTTGCATCTTCAAATAGATACACTTCCTGAACAGTTTATCACAAATGCCACATCTAAACGATGCATCTCTAGCATATGTCCCCTGCGCTTCTTCAAATCAATGCTTTGTTTAAATGTTTTATTTTTTAAAAAATCACAGGAATGGTTAATCTAAAACAATGCATCATTATGTTCTCCTTCGTGTAGCTATTTCATCCACAAAGACCATTCGGCCCAAACATTTCAACCCCAAAGACAATTCGTCTCAGGCATTGCAACCCCACAGACAATTCGGTCCAGACATTAGAACCCCAAAGACAATTCGGCTCAACCCCAAATTAATGTATTGTTTCACGTGCTTACGAGCGGTCCGTTTACCCATGACGTTTTCACGAACTTCGTTGGCTTCCATAACCTTTAAAGTATAAAGTGGGTTGAAAATGTTTAATCTCAAAAAGCATAGAAAGAGGTAAGTTGAATACAGTTTAAGATATGACCCTGTTTTTTCTTATCAGTTTGCCTTGCAGTTAGAAACAGTAATAATTCAGCTAGGATGTGTGACCCAGTAGTTTGTAATAAGAACCAGGACAGAATAAGCTAATAAACCAGGTGATATGGACGTGTCACATTTTCAAGATTTGAAAGGTTACCTCTTATTCCATAATTACTAACACAAGATAGAAGCAAGAACAAAATAAAATATATATATAAAGTATTGATATGCATATTTATCGGTATATAAATTAATTAATCAACACATACAATCAGACTCAAACATAACACTATAAAGGAAAACGGGTTAGGAAGATATATATCATTATTGAGAAAGAATTGCTGTTTTATGAATGAAATACCTATTTTTAAACCAGGTAACCATTCTAGGTTTGATATAAAGATGACAGGCATCGTAATAAATGAAATATTTGCTCACTCCTTTGCATCTCCGGCTTCACGCTCTTGTTTTAGTATGAAATAAAGATAGGTTTTCATCCCTCTTTTGACTTTAATATTTACTAGATTGTTGGATGTTCAATTATACAACATTACTCTCTCATTAAAACTGTCAGAATAATTAGTAAAAGCTAACTCTCTCGGTTAGATTTATCGAACTTCTATCATCTGTTTTAGTTTTAAGAAAGCTTTACCAAGGACACATAAAGGCATAAAAGGTAAACTATTGACATAGTGTCGTGAATTGGCTAAACGACCTCGCCATTCCTTTCGTTCAAAAATAATAAAGATGCATTACAAATTGCGCTTAAGAATTTATAAAGTCGTGAGGTCAGGCACAACTAGACTTTACATCTAAACTAACCTTAGCTAAATGTTTAAATGCAAATAAAACCAATACATGTATTTGAAATAGTTTTAAAGAATTTGTATAAACAAAATACAGTTGATTATAGTTTGCAATGTAACACACACACCAATTTCCCTTTACCCTTCTCCGGAAATTGTTTCAATGTCAAACATCATGGAAATTATGACAGGTATGCACATAAGCTGATATGACTAATTTGCATAAACATGCAAATACACACATACACACACGTGCATACCAAAACCATGTACACGTATACAAGTGCATGCCTATTTGCTTACATATATAACGTAACAGTTTTTCTATAACAAATGCACGGTATGCTAATTTTCATCGCGTACAATCTTAATTTGCGTTTTTTCCATTATTTGTTTTATCTTACCATTCTGATATTCTAAGATGCCGCCATTCTCACTTAGTTAAAAGCTTTTTTCCAATGTGTAATCAAGAATCAAATACTAGCTGCTTACCTTTTTAACTATAAATAAAAAAATCACATGTGAGCAAATCTAGAATTATATGTACTTATTTATTCTTTATCAAAGTTGATTATTTATTTCTAACCTTTCAAAACTATTTGACAGAATGATTAATGATCGGAGGACCATAAATCGCGGAACTTGTTACGTTTTATTGACCCACGATCTTGCATTAGATGATAGCTATTCGCAAGACTTGAGGTAATTAAGAAGCGTAAGGGTAAACGACACACAATAATACATACGATCGTGCATTGTTGTTGTTGTTATAGAGTTTAACGCCATTTTTCAGCACAATATAGGCTATGAATGGCGGCCAGTATTAATGGTAGAGAAAAAACCCAGGAAGAGCACGGGAAAGAACAACCGACCCACGATAAGCTACTGGCAATGTTTCTCACATATCCACACTGGCCGAATCTTAGACTCTAACCCACGCAAACAGAGGTGAGATGGCAGTGACCTGTAACGAATAGCCATTTAGACCACTGGATCACTCTGGACCCCTATTTCTGTATCGCATACATTGTCTTTTTGCCTGGCATTCAGTGTATTTTTGTATGGCATAAAGTGTATTTCTGTAACGCATATGTGTCTAGTCTACACTGTGTATTGCTGTTGTTGTTGTATGGTTTAAGGCCATTTTTCAGCACACGATAGGCTATACATGGTGGCCAGTATTATTGGTGCAGGAAGAACTCGGGAAAACCAACGGAAAGAACCACCGACCCACCAGAAGCTACAGGCAAGCTTTAAAACATAACTACAATAGCCAAATCTTAGACTCGAACCCACGCAGACAGAGGTGAAATGGCAGTGATCCGTAACAGAAAACGCTTTAGACCACTCTTTCACTTGGGGCCATCCACACTGTTTTGTCGGGAGGGGTGGGTGGTTGATAAATCCGGAGCAGATACACTCTTTAGAAATATGTCTGACAGGTTTTATAATGTCATATATTGTTTGTTAGCGTTTGCTTTATATCTCCTTTTTATATTTGGATTTAGCCAGGATTTAACTATTTTACATCATCGGACTACGAGATCTATATTGAGTAAAAATTGTATTTTGCATTTATCGAGCTCGTTCAGTTATGTGAATCTCACATTTTACTATCTATCATTCAGTTACTGTTAATGTCATTTCAAACTACAATTATAAAGTATAATGTTCAGAGATTGCTAATGCTATTTCAGACTTCCATTGATTAAATATAACTGTATTATTTCTAAAATCACTTTGATGGGTGCTTTTCATTACGAGTTCATTTATTCGCTCTTTTGAACTGTCCTTTATTCTTTTCGATAAATTAAATCTGTTTGAAGAGACGTATATAGGTCTCAAAAATCGTTCTAACATAAGTATATACATACAGGCTGACCTTTAATCGTTTCAGTAGGAGGCGAGACAAAACATGTTGTGTTTGGTGGCTGCACGATGTGTGTGTGTGTGTGTGTGTGTGTGTGTCCTGAATAAGCAGCCCATATTAGCAATAGCTAAGGCTATGGGTAGCAGGTTAATTAATGGTATGACTGACTGTCATTATAGTCGGTCAATGTGTACATGGCTTCGCATAGTTGGTCGGTGTATAGATTAACGAAGTCACATTTAGTTAGGTCAGTTGGCAGACAAACTGATCGACGGACGTATATTTGGTACAGTTGGTAGACAAACTGTTTGATTGACGTATATTTTGATCATTAATGGATGAATAGATTTATAGGTAGAACGTTGATATATGAATAGACACCCATTTGCGTAGTCATGCTGCATTTGACTTAATACAACCTAGACTGTATACAAAATATGTTTTGTACCAAAACCGGTGCTACATGTAAAGGAGCTTTACTTTCCTGAATTCAAAACAAACTTTATTCTGCTTGTGTCGCCTATTATGTTTATTTCCCAATGAAGTTAGAATATAAAGACATTTCTAAACAAGAAACTAGGGCACAGAACTCGTAGGCTCTTGCCAGTGCAGGTTAACTGAAATAGATATTGATTTTGAATCGAAAGAGAAACTTCTAGAAAAACTGTGAAATTTGTCAGATAAAATGCATCTTATTGTTATCGATGATATGCCCTTTGCGGGTGTTGTTTAAATTCACGTTATTGATGAGCAAATCTTCCGGTGATTTATGGGCGAAATCTAAGCTAAAGGGTTTTGTCCCCTTTCCCTTTATATATTAGAGTAATTAGACCCTCCCGCATTGTTTTTGTCATCTTGTCGTTTTTTAGTAATATGAGATTAAATAAAGTCTCTAATATCGGTGCCATCTCACTTTGGAATTTCTTGTAGAATTCCGCGGTGAGGCCATCTCTCCCTGGTGATTTACCTTTTGCAAGTTATTTTATTGTGGTTTTAACTTCCTCCACAGAAATGAGTTCATCGCACCGATTCTTGTGCTCTGATGAAATCACTTCACATTGTATTGAGTGTATTGCATCATTGTGTCGTTGTCTATGTTTTGAGAAGTATATAGTGTTGTATAGTATTTCTTAATTTCGGTGATTTATGGGCGAAATCTAAGCTTAACTATTAAATATTTTGACAAATTACTCTTCAGTAATATTTATATATTATCTTCATTTGACATAAGTATCTGGTAAATGTTCGCGAGTTTGGCAGTGGCTATTGTGTGTCGCAAAACAATTGATCCACGCATCTGATGAAATTAGGTTCTCTTACACTCTATAAATCAGACTAAATGAAGAATGTGTTTAAATGTTTTAAATGACTTACATAATTGTTGCAGGGTGTTACGCGTTTCGCAAAACTAAGAGTAAAGTTTGCCTTTGAGTCTTTTGACATATGTTGGATGATATGTTAACGAAGTTTGCTATTACTTTTATACCCATGTTTTCTGTTGGCATCATCTTTACGGTAAGGTTATTTTTATACCCATGGTTTCTGTTGGCAATATCTTTACGGTACAGGTTTTATATCCATGTTTTCTGTTGTCAACATCATCTTTCCGGTACAGATTTGTTATATACCCATGTTTTCTGTTGGCAACATCTTTAAGGTACGGGTTTTTTATACCCATGTTTTATCTTGGCAACATCTGTACGAGTTTCCGCGTCCTCTGAGTTAATGTCTTCTTTACTTTCTATCTCTGCCATGAAATTGAGCAAGGTAACAAAAATGATAAGAAACACTATACAGCACTCTGATTTCAAAACAACAAAGTTTGGGGCGTTTAATGTAATTTCCATTAATGTGTTCGGAAGAAAACGTTTATACTGACACAGTTTTATTATACAGAAATTAAATAGATATTACCTATCAGTCTTTTTATCTACTCACCAACCGATAATAAGTTAATATATCATTTCGCCCATTCATCTATGAAAACACATAATTTCAAACATAGCTGATATTGTACTCGTATACTGTCGTCTTGTGTCCAGACTAGCTGCATATCAATATTGCTATGTATATTTAATTTAATTGTTTGTCTGTTAGTTTTAAATTTGTTTGCTTCATTACTATTTATTGTACTTTAACATTGATCGTCTGTTAGTTTTAAATGCTAAATACTGTTGACATTGGAATATCAATGCACATTACCTTTGGTAAATATGATTATCAATATTATGTCAAGGGAAATTATATTGTCGATGGAATGCCTTGAAACCGTTACTTTTGCAAATATAGTTAAGACTGTAATTTCAAACTACTTTTCCTTGCTAACTATGTTCGTCATTTTTGTATTAAGCGACCCTATCTCCGCTATATGAAGCTGTCATTTGAATGTCAAGGGACCGTACTCTGATAAATTTGGATATCGTTGGAATGTAAGGAAATGCTTGTTATATTTGTTTAATATTTTTATTCAGGGAGAGGGATTTTTTCGTTCGATCTTTTCAGACCATTCGAGTCGGCCCGCTCCTAATAGTTATGATTATACAAAGGCTTACTGTATTATTTTACCAAAAGTCTTATATGTATGTTAGTTCTATACTTTTCTTTAGTTGTCTTGTTATCTTTTTAATTCTATTCAATGGAAAGGAATACGTGCGTAATAGTTTTAAAAAAAATATAGACAACATAGATGATCACATACTGACGACTAGTGCATACCATTCATGTAAAATTAAACTATGACGGATTGATGATGGATATAATTAGTGTTGACCATCGGCAATGAACTATCCAGTATTCATTGTAAATTTGTTGACAATCACACAGAGCACAACCTTCTGGTATGCGTGTATTGATTTGATGCCAGCTAAAATTTGGATGATGTAAAAATTATTTTTCGTTGTAAACTTTCGGGCAGTTTTTAAAAATAAAATTCTGAATCTTTCTATTGAGGTAACGTAACATGGTAAAACAAAATATAGACACACGCTGCTGATACCAATCCATAAAGGTACATAACTCTCACAACTAGCAGTGGAATACCTGATCTACAGAGTAGCTGTCCACATATAATTTGTTTTATATTGAAATTATATATGTATACCTTATGGACTAGAAAACATGTAAATGACATACAGACACATGCCATCCAATCTTCCCCTGACCTGTAGTGACTTTGAGTGTGTAAATGACATACAGACACATGCCATCCAATCTTCTCCTGACCTGTAGTGGCTTTAAGTGGTACATTGCTAATAGCGTGCACTACCAATAAATACAGAACGATTTACTCCTTTTTTAAAATATATATAAATCTCTTGTGCATATTTTCCAAAGAAGATGATGATGAACAAGTAAATAAAGAAACCAGAGCATTCATTTGAAATATAAAAGTATTTCTTCAATTCAAAAAACAAGTTAATACTATAAAAAATAAGATATACTTATAATAATGTTATGTATGTTGTATGATAGTGTCCTTTTACCTGTATTGATATGGTCCAAGCTGTATCTAGTACATAGAGCAGACGTAGTGGGGTTCTCCCGGCAAAGATGATATCATATACACATAAACATGAGAGTGGTTGCGTGCATATACCAATCAACTGCCTCTGTCATTGTATGGATATACACGTTCTATTTGATTGTTAGGCTTGAAGACATAAGTCTTATTTCCTTAACTACATTTTCATTGACATAATTGATTTGAGATCTCACATTGCAAAATGCGTATTAATACCCACTAAAGCCATGAGACTATGGTTTCGGTAATTATATTTCTATATATTGAACGGGAAAAAGAGACTTTGAGCCCTCTTCCACCTTTTGACTATATCTCGCTGTTCATGTTTTTGTCTTTAACGTGCAGATTGGTTCTTGAGTCACAACCTCATAAACTGTTAAATGGATTAAAGGTAATGAATGGCTACACCTTAGCTAACCAATGCTGGCAGCCTGTTATTTGTCATAAACCGGATTGTGCCTATCGTACTGAAGAATGTAGTGTCATCCAACATTGAATGAAATAAAATATTGTTGCCTCTAACTGTCTTGATTCTGCAGCTAAAATGATTCTGTCTGCAAATTGGAACAGGATGCAAGGCAGGTTGAACTGTTCGTGAGTTGTCTGCCCTTGTTCATGTTACTGCCGAAGATCATATGGTGTGCTATAATGTGCTAAACATCGTGAGATGGGATGCAGTGGATTTAAGTGTGTCATGCATAGGCATGCGTCCCAATTCATGAGAATATGATATTATCCGATATCATTTTGAGATATGTTGGCGCGTGAAACAGCATAGCAATGTATGTAACAGCTTCCCACATGTGATCCATCTCGGCGATTTCAACGTAGATGTGGCATGTTTAATACTGTTATCAACCCTGGGAAAAAAAGAGTTGGTCATATTCACCGCCGCAGTGTTCTAATCCACTGAAAATAGGCTAACGATAAGCATCGGTGTTTGAGTGTAGTAAATGCGGAGTAAGAATTCTGAAGTTAGCTGGCGTTCCACAGCACTGAACTTGATCATGACCATTATTTATTCAGTCATGTGGTCTGAAATAAATTTATTCCACCTTCACTGATTGTTGACGAAAACGGAAAGATCACTTTTTTAGTCATCTTATAACGTCATAGAAGCCTTAATCTAATAAGCCTGACGAACAGAATGAACAGTATTTAGATGTTCTCAATTAACACTTTAAAACTCTAGCACGATAAGTGAAATCGTCATTGCCATTTACGTTTAGTGGATTTCCTGAACATCTTGGCTAATTTTTGAAAAGATAAGAACGGCACAAAATAGCAAGAAATAAGAACATGAGTTTTGTTACTGGCACAAAAACACCATCTTACTCCTAATTATGCTCATCCATATCCAGATTGTACGCTACAACAACCAACACTGGGTATTAAATAAACTGCGTTGGAGCATGGGGTGAGAAATATTCGTTTTAAAAAAAATTGTGGAACTATAATAACGCTAAAACACGATCAGATCACTGGTGGTCAGAATACACTATCACTAACAGCGCGTCAGATTAAACATTTCAATGATGCACAAAGATAAATAAAAAAGGTGTTCAAGTTACTCTCTCTGCATGCGCGATCAAAGCCACATTTAAATCTGGTGGTATGTTTCCATATCTACCAACTGGATTAGGTATAATCAAGGCCTAATGGATGACAAGATAATGTAATGCTTTTCTGCCCAATCCATACTTATCAGAAGATAACAATTGTTAAAGTCGTGTTCTCTTATTTTTCAAAGCACTGGAATAAAACATTTGTTGTTGGTCGAATATATAGACTATTTTATTGGTCCATCACAACTGTACCAAGCGCTTCATATCGGAATTCAACCACGGAAGCTAGTAATCTCTTTTATAGACACACTGTTTACTAAAGAACAGTTGGCACAATCAAATGCTACAGGGACTCGAATTGCCCACCATTCAGTTCTTGTCAAGTTTGGCAATACAGACAATAAAGGGATTTGTTCTGAAACACTTCAAGAAAGACTGTGGCGAGCCCTGTCTTTCTGAGGCAGTCTTCAATGATGTCATAAAAAGTAAATGTGCCACATCTAGATGAAGTACAAAGCAATAAACGAACTCATGGATCTGAAGAATTTCATCCGATTATACATTTAGATTATTATTTTCTTGCTGTTTTTGTAATAAAACTGGACTTGTGACATGACACGCTGTTTTAATTGAATATTATTAAAGAATTCGATGGATATTCATTCATTTTGACCGTGACATTGTGCTAATTACGTTATAGCGTATATCAACATTTTACTTTTAGTATTTAATATAACTGTTACATTCCACACATAAAGGGCTAGATATATTGTGGCAGTACAGGCCATGCATGTATGCCTTATAGTTTCAAACCTAATCTTTCAGCAAGCTTGCCGCAACCTTATTAATAAGCTTGTGACAAGGAACACAGGACATTAGGAAAATCACACTAAGTCAGCTGATTAAATAGGCTGCAACTTGGTTGAGTGAAAAACGATAGGGTTTTGAATATTGAATTTCATTTGAGAAATGACTATCTGTTATTGAATGTTATTAAATTGTTGTTTATTTGAATTTCACCTTTCGTGTATTCAGTAATTTAACGGTCGGCATCCCTGAATAGGGGCTCGGAGCTCGGCATCGCTATATCAATACATTAATTTATAACAGAAATGAGCCAGGCTGAGTCTTCTATGATAATAAAATATAATACTGGGAGCACCCCACCTGTACCTATTACACGAGGATCTTTATATACAATATGGAAGACAAATACTTGGTGTGCAATCACCAACACTCATTACTGATAATCAACATTGCCATGAGAAGTCTAAAAAGAAAACTGGATAAATAATGATGGTATAAGACTTTAAAAATGTCTAATATGCATTAAGTAATACAAGTCAATGCACCTTGAAACCAATTAAGTTTGTGATATAAATAAATGACCAAAGAGGTCAACAATTAAATTCTGGCTATTACATGAGGATGATTGTTACCAAAGAAGTCCAGAATTATGCAAAAACTAATAATGATAACAAATATTCAGTAACAACCCTATCCTAATGCTGAACGGTTAATTGGTGAAAACGTACGAAAAGTATAAATGCACATATAAGATCGAGATTGACTAATTGAGGGTCTAAACATTCAAACAATAGAAAACCCTGTTTATTAAAAAATATCCTGGAACTGAAAATTAGACCATTTCTTACTTCTAAATTCTGAGTATTCAACCATCACAGTTATTTTTCAGTGATAACAAGATTTTCGTGATGCTGCAGCCATGTTTATTTTAGATGAACACAAATTTAATTTAGGACATAGGACACCACACAATGTTTTTTTAGTGAAAATCCTATGTTGATAATGAACATACATTTAGGAGATATAATGAATACAATGTTTATTTTAGTGAAAATCCTATGGTGATAAAAACCATCCATTCAGGATATATAGTGAATACAATGTATTTTACTGAAAATCCTATGTTGATAAAGATCATCCATTCAGGAAATATAGTGAATACAATGTTTTTTTTTTAGTGAACATCCTATGTTGATAAAGACCATCCATTCAGGATATATAGTGAATACAATGTATTTTACTAAAAATCCTATGTTGATAAAGATCATCCATTCAGGAAATATAGTGAATACAATGTTTTTTTTTTAGTGAAAATCCTATGTTGATAAAGATCATCCATTCAGGAAATATAGTGAATACAATGTTTTTTTTTAGTGAAAATCCTATGTTGATAAAGACCATCCATTCAGGAGATATAGTGAATACAATGTTTTATAGTGAAAATCCTAGTGAATACCATGTTTTATAGTGAAAATCCTATGTTGTACTTATGTAAACACATCATGTCATATGAAAATGCAACATCTATGAAATGTCACCAACGTATACAAAATGTATACACTATGAGGTACGATTATCAGATTTGTTGTATTGCTGAAATGGCTGTTCGATGGCTAACATGAACAAATATAATTCACATTTTCTCTGAGACATGTTGGCATTTTGCAGCTAAAGTTAAAACGAAATTTTTAAGAATATGGAGTTACACCAAATCTTGTTATGGGAGGTAATATGTACAAGTTACTTCCCTTGGTACACACCAAGAGTGATACCTTTTCAAGCACATTGAGGACTGAATTCTCATGGTAGCAGAAGTCATGCCTCAATGTTAATGTAGTTGAGTAATGTGTGTCATGGAGAAATTACCTGGAGAGAAACAGTCAACTGATTGTATTAATTAGGCGGAAACAACCAGATATTGCTCACAGAACTTAATATCTTAACATTTCACTACGTAGGCATGTATAGTTTTGTTGGAACATAATGTAACCAATGGAAACTAACTCAGAAATAATACATCATTTTGACTTTACCTATATCGCATAATATAACACTATGCAAACCAACTCCCAAATTAGACATCATGTTCATTTTACCTACAACATAACCCAATGAAAAACAACTCCCAAATTAAACATGTTCATTTTACCCGCAACATAACTTATTCAAACCAACTCTTAAATTGGATATCATGTTCATTTTACCCACATAGAATAATATAACACTATTCAAATCAGTTTCCAAAATTAGACATCATGTTCATTTTACATACAAAATAACCCAATGAAATCAAACTCCCAAATTAGACATATTCATTTTACCTATCCTATCGCCTCTGAAGCAGGAGGTCGTGGGTTCGATCCAAGGCCCAAGCCATACCAAAGATTTACAAAAATGGTACAAACAGCTGCCTTGGTCGGTGCTCAGTATTAAGAGGTTAGTGTTAGGACTGGTCAGCCGGTTTTCAAAATAATGTGACTTGGTGGAACATAATGCTACATGTCTACGGCATGATGCCCACCCAAGTGCTAGACATCACTATAAACTGCCTCACTGCAGACATCGTAGCGATATGACTGAAACATTGTTAAAGCAACATTAAAAATCCTACTCCTAATCACAAATTTTACATGTAAAGTAACCCTATGAAAACCATCTCCCAAATCAGACATGTTCAGTTTTAGTAATAACACAACTTAACCCAATGAAAACCAACTCCCGAATTAAACATCATGTTCATTGGACCTATAATATAAAATAACCCAATCAAAACCATCTCCAAAATTAGATATCATGTTCATTGGACCTATAAAATAACCCAATGAAAACCATCTCCAAAATTCGACATCATGTTCATTGTATGTATGACATAACATAATAATATGCAAACAAACTCCAAAATTAGACATCATGTTCATTTACCCTAGATGCAAGATCACCTCATTAATATGCATAGACCTTTCTCATTATCAAATTTGTCTAAGATTGTGATCATATAAATGAATGAATTCTTAATTGGTAAATAAAAAGCCAAACATAGATTCATACACAATATAAACACATTAATATGCATAGACCTTTCTCATTAACAGATTTGTCTTAGATCACGATTATATAAATTGATGTATTCTTGATTTGTAAGAATAAAAGCCAATCATACGCATAGTCACCTCATTAATATGCCTAGATCTTGCTCATTATAAAACATTATGTTGATAAAATTCTGAATTTTAGGTTTGGATCCAAACTAGGTTTTAAAAAAAATCATGTCTACCCGATATCTCATCATTTACCCAGAGGTCGCTCAATATTGAACTATTTAAAGTTGAATAAAAGTTGAACCAGAAAATTTCATACTATGTGGTAATAAGTGTAGCCATTCAGATGCAATGTAACCTTAATAATATAAGTAGATTCTGGACGGTTTCGAAATCCTCCAAGGCATAGATTATACAGGTTTATATTTCAAGCTGATCAAAACTGGATCACAAAAATGTCCTCTAGAAAGGAAAAATGCATTTGTTAAGGGATGAATAACTGATGCAGTGACATGCAATACTCTAATTTGTTCACAACGGTTTGGTGAGTTAATAATTTATAAAAAGAGTTATCCTGAAGTTAATAAAATTTAAATAAATAAATCTAAATTCAAGATCCACTGGATCTTCTCACGATTCAGTAGCTGAAAATTAAATTCTAAGTTATGAGCACGAAATATATCATTATTCATCAGCTGCAAATTAAGTATGATATCATAATCTTAATATGTGTGATATTGTGATCCATGGTGTGATAATCAAAGTCTACAGTCATAATCATCACAAACATCTGAAGGCATACTCATGACATGTAATGCAGTCTGGATCCCTGGGCTGAATATTAAAGTCAAACCCATGAAATGTATGAATTCTGGATCCCAGAGCTGAATGTTAAAGTCGAACTCATGACATGTATGAAGTCTGGATCCCAGGGCCGAATATTATGTTTAAAGTCATAATCATGACACGTGTTAAGTCTGGATCCCAGGGCTGAATATTAAAGTCAAACTCATGACATATATGAATTCTGGATCCTGGGGCTGAATATTAAAGACAAAATCATGACATGCATGAATTCTAGAGCCCTGGGGTGAATATTAAAGTCAAACTCATGACATGTATGAATTCTGGATCCTGGGGCTGAGTATTAAAGACAAAATCATGACATGTATGAATTCTGGATCATAGGGATGAATATTACGTGTAAAGTCATATCATGAAATGTATGAATTCTGGATCTCTGGGTAGAATATTAAAGTCAAACTAATGACATTATTAATTCTGGGTCCTGGGGCTGAATATTAAAGTCATATCATGAAATGTATGAATTATGGATCCTGGGGCTGAATACGTTTAAAGTCATAATCATGGCATGCAATAATTCTGGAGCAAAGGGCTGAATTTTAAAGCCAAACTCATGACATATATGACTTCAGGATCCTGGGGCTAAATATTAAAGACAAAATCATGACATGCATGAATTCTTGAGCCCAGGGCTGAATAATAAAGTCAAACTCATGACATATATGAATTCTGGATCCTGGGGCTGAATATTTAAGACAAAATCATGACATATATGAATTCTGGAGACCAGGGGTGAATATTAAAGTCAAACTCATGACATATATAAGTTCTGGATCCCAGCACTGAATATTAAAGTCAAACAAATGACATGCATGAACTCTGGATTCTGGGACCGAACATTACATTAAAAGTCATAATTATGAAATTGTCTGAATTATTATTTTTTATAACAATGTTGCCATTAAAGGTACAATATTAAATATAGACTATAAAAGTCTTTTTAAAACAATATTTACAACTAATAGCAAGGTCTTCAATCAGGTTTTGCACATTTAGCCAACTAAACAGTGTGGGTGGCTCTTGATTTTCAATAATAAAGTCACATTAATGAAGATTTGTGTACAATTAGATGAATGTACAGCATATCACATCTCAATGTCAATATCAACAGAGCTTCAATACTGACTGATTCAGCTTTGTTACTTTATCAAAATATTTACAAGTCACACAAAGTATGTACAAGTTTTTGTATGTGTTTCAATTCTTCTGGAATGTGTTTGTAGTGTATCAAGGAAAGATACATTTTGAATTGTCGACACCTTGATGCCTTGAATCTCTTTGTTATTTCCTTCCCACAATCATGCTACTCAGATTGCATACAAGCCATTAGTGCTGTGCAGATGTCATTCTCAATAATTTGAAATCATTTGTATTCACAATGATTACTCTTGTATGAGCAAATACTTAATTCCTTTCATTTCCCAAAAACTGTATCACATTCCATTGCTATATCCTTCGTACAATGATCAAGTTCCATTACTATGGATATTTCTTTCCCCATGTTACATTTACAGACTACATAATCATGACAAATCTAATTCAAGACAAATGAACTGGCAAATTCATTCCAAAGTAATAATCCTGACATATCTAAATTCATGATCCATAGGCTGACAATTTTGTGAAGAAATCATTATATATTTCAATGCATGATTCAAGGGCTGACAATTATGTGAAGCAATCATCATATCTTTCAATGCATGATCCAAGGGCAGACAATTATGTGAAGCAATCATCATATCTTTTAATGCATGATCCATGGGCTGATAATTAATGAGGCCCATTGTTGTAATAATACCTCAGGTCAGGATCCATGGGGTTGACACTCATGCCTGATGCTATAATCATGATATCATTGAACTTAAATCCATGGGTTAACAATTAAGTCTCATTTCATACCCATGACATATCTGGACTCAAGATCCTCGCTCATGACATATCTTCACTCATGAACCTGTCTCATGACATATCTTTACTCATGATCCTGGCTCATCACATATCTTAACTCATGATCCTGTCTCATGACATATCTGGACTCAAAATCCTGGGGTCATAGTTAAATCTTAAATCAGCATTGATACACTGTAATATAACTTGTTAACGTTCTTTACAACTTGTAATAATGTCAGCAATCAGATTTGACAAAATCCTCAAATATGAATGTGATGGACAGGTTCACTATAAGAATGTCAAACAGATGCAGCTTATTTCTGTGCAATTACGTGTCTACTCTATCTCCTGTTTCCATGACAATGTCCATAGCTTTTCCGTGCTGTTTGATTTTGCCTTGATACTGAATGATGATGTTTATGAGTTACTGCCATCAGATTCTTTATTTAATTCTTGGGTATGACTTGAAATCAAATCCTGTACAAGCCTTTCAAGAGTTTCCATCCTTCTGGGGTATGTTTGTAGTGTATCAAGTAAAGATGTGCCTTGAACTGTTGACACCTGAATGCCTTGAATCTCTCTTGATATTTCATTCTCAAAGTCTGGGTCACCACACTGCTTACTTAGCGACTCAAGCACTCTGCATATATCATTCCAAAAAGTCTGGTAATCATTTAAATTGACCGTGACTGATCTTGCATGAGCAAATATTTCATTTCTTTTGTCTCTCAAAAACTGTATCATGTTTAGTTGCTGCTGACTTATAGTACTTACAATGTTAGTAAATAAGGCAGATAAAAGTGTAATATCGTAATCACCCAGGTTGGTTCTCCCACCTGGTGGGAACAAGATGTCCATTTGAGATTTATTTAGTATTTTCCTCTTTTTTAGAATGTCAATATCTTTTCTTTTCCTGGAAAGATACTGGTCCAGAGTACAGGTTAGTGTGACTGTATGATAAAACAGGAGACGTCTAAGGACTCTGGATCCAATGTTTACCAACAGACATGCAATGTGCATGAACCGGTCCGTATCATCAACTGATGAGGCTTGTATGGCATCAGCAGTTGCGGATCCTGATGTTGTGGTCTGTATGACATTAGCTGCTGTGGATCCTGATGTTGGGGTCTGCATGACATTAGATGATGCGGATCCTGAAGATAGGGCCTGCATGGCATTAGTTTTGGAACCAGATGCTGTGGATTGCAAGATATCAGCTGTTGTGGATCCTGATGACAGGGCTTGCATGGCATTAGTTGTGGAACAAGATGATGTGGGTTGCATGATATCAGTTGTTGATGCTGATTTTGGGGCTTGCATGACATCAGCTGTTGTGGGAGTGGAGGCTGGACATGGTGTATATAGAATTGTTGTGGATATTTTGGAACCAGATGCTGAGGCTTGCGTGAAATCAGTTGTTGTTGACCCTGATGACGGATCTTGCATGACAACAGCTGTTGTGGAAGTGGGTGTTAGACATGGCGTGGAGCCAGTTGTAGTGGATGGTGTGGAGACAGATGATGTTACTAACAAAACATTAGTTGTTGTGTGAACAAATGTTGGTGCTTGCATGACAGCTGTTGCAGAACCACACGATGATGCTTGCATGAGATCAGTTCTTATGAAACTGGATGTTGCTGTTTGCATGACATCAGCTGTTGTATATGTTAGGGAGGGTGTGACATCAGTTGTTGGGGTTTGAATGTGACCACCAGCTGTGGATGATGTGGAACCAGTTGCTGAAATTTGCATTATGTCAGCTGTTGGGGATGAAGTGGGTACATCTATTTGGGCTTGTGTAGAATGGCCTGCTAGGTCTTGATCAAGAACTACAGGTGCTGAAATAGAAACAACAATGATTCTGATAACTATTTTTAAAACAAATTCCAGGTATGAAACTATTTTAATACCAATATAGAGATGTACATACCAAATCCAATTTTCAATTTATAACATGATAAAAAAATATCTATGAAATATATATGTATATGTATTTGTGTGTGTGTGTGTGTGTGCTATTGTGATAGGCTTAAATATATGTCATTATATGAATACAAGAGGCCCAAGTTTATCATACATGTATATCACTTATTTAGCCTATGTATTATTGTACTATCTAAATATAATACAGGTGCAAATAGCTTTAAAGACTACCATTTGTCAAGTTTCATCCTTATGAAATTATTAAATCTCATAAACATACTCCTCCTTGACTTTGATGATATACCTCCATGAAAAATAGAATTTCCACTTCCTATAAAATGTCAGCAGGTAGAGAGCAAGAAGAGATTAAGACAAGAATAAATTAAGACAGGAATATCATTAGCTATAAATCTTGTCAAACTAGTTTTGGATGAAATGTACCAAAGTGTAACCATGTGATGATTCAAAATTGTGGATGCATCAATGTATTTTCATTAATAAATCTAGATCATTTCAGCTAATGGACAGAAACTATAACTATCCTAAACTACAATATTAATACATGTGTGTCATTTAGTTTCAAAACATTCCAGTTTGTTGTTTCCTTTGGCTTATTCCAACTCACAAAAAACATTTTTAAACAAAGGTAGAGAAGGCAGTTTCAGTTCATGGCGCATAATATAAATGTGTCATTTAGATAAATGCAATATAAAATGAATTACATTGCCTGCTTCTAACATACCAACAATTTTTTATGCAATATAAAAGATATACAGGAAATTCGTGTTATTTCAAATTCATTGGCTTAAATCCAGGATTCATAGCAGCAGGAAGACTTACAATCTAAGTCTAATTTGATGTTTGTTACTGTGAATTTCTAAGGTCACCCTATCTACCCACAAAGTACTAAAATCATTAAATGATACAACTGTAAAGTAAAACTTCATGAAGAAAAAAAACATAACACATATAATATAGCTTAAAATTAAGCTACCACTGACAAATACTGGTTCTGGAAAAAATGTATCTGCATCATCACTGTCAACAGTAGTGCAAAACTGTATGAATCCTCAATACCGGAAGCTATAATTTAACAATGCCAACCATCTATTCTAAAAACGGCTTTTTGTTTCAAACTGTTGGTTATACATTTATATTTGCATAACAAAAATCTTCCATAAATGTACTTAAAAAAACAACCCATGGCTGATTTGTAGGGCTTATTAATGATCATATCAAGCAAGGCTAAATTTTGAGGCAAATGCCTGGTTTTTTAGGCACATGGCTAAATTTCATGCCTTTTATGTTTTGGCTGTGTACCCTGTCAAAACATTCCAAAACTGTTTCAAAGTTGCACAGTCTCAAAAACAGATAGCAACATGTTTAAGGTGAATCCATACAAAAGGAATATTCCTTATCATATCTCATTCCAAGTGTTCAGGGAATAGCTCAATTCAGTAATTTATACTGAAACCAAAATAGATTAGAATCTGTTGTAATTCTGTATGTTAAGTCAAAATGCCTTGTCAAATCCAATTGTTTTGGTTGGTTCATTTACATTTTCTATTTAGTTAGTTCTTTCACATAGATACTATCAATATTTCTTGAATCGTTTCTAAATTTCAAGAAGTAAAATATTTTTGCTTCAAATAATATTTTACCTGACCAAATTGCACGATATTCAGGTCAAATTCTCTTGTTAGCTGCTTCATACTTTGATATACAAATAGTAGGTAGCAGCTGATATTAGAATGTTTACTGTCATACATTTCCCCTTTAATAATGCTCTGTGTCATCTGTATCATGGACTCTAATAATACTGTCATACATTTTCTATTTAATAATGCTCTGTCATCTGTATCATGGACTCTAATAATACTGTCATACATTTTCTATTGAATAATGCTCTGTGTCATCTGTATCATGGACTCTAATAATACTGTCATACATTTTCTATTGAATAATGCTCTGTGTCATCTGTATCATGGACTCTAATAATACTGTCATACATTTTCTATTGAATAATGCTCTGTGTCATCTGTATCATGGACTCCAATAATACTGTCATACATTTTCTATTTAATAATGCTCTGTCATCTGTATCATGGACTCTAATAATACTGTCATACATTTTCTATTGAATAATGCTCTGTGTCATCTGTATCATGGACTCTAATAATACTGTCATACATTTTCTATTGAATAATGCTCTGTGTCATCTGTATCATGGACTCTAATAATACTGTCATACATTTTCTATTGAATAATGCTCTGTGTCATCTGTATCATGGACTCTAATAATACTGTCATACATTTTCTATTTAATAATGCTCTGTGTCATCTGTATCATGGACTCTAATAATACTGTCATACATTTTCTATTGAATAATGCTCTGTGTCATCTGTATCATGGACTCTAATAATACTGTCATACATTTTCTATTTAATAATGCTCTGTGTCATCTGTATCATGGACTCTAATAATACTGTCATACATTTTCTATTTAATAATGCTCTGTGTCATCTGTATCATGGACTCTAATAATACTGTCATACATTTTCTATTTAATAATGCTCTGTGTCATCTGTATCATGGACTCTAATAATACTGTCATACATTTTCTATTGAATAATGCTCTGTGTCATCTGTATCATGGACTCTAATAATACTGTCATACATTTTCTATTGAATAATGCTCTGTGTCATCTGTATCATGGACTCTAATAATACTGTCATACATTTTCTATTGAATAATGCTCTGTGTCATCTGTATCATGGACTCTAATAATACTGTCATACATTTTCTATTGAATAATGCTCTGTGTCATCTGTATCATGGACTCTAATAATACTGTCATACATTTTCTATTGAATAATGCTCTGTGTCATCTGTATCATGGACTCTAATAATACTGTCATACATTTTCTATTGAATAATGCTCTGTGTCATCTGTATCATGGACTCTAATAATACTGTCATACATTTTCTATTGAATAATGCTCTGTGTCATCTGTATCATGGACTCTAATAATACTGTCATACATTTTCTATTTAATAATGCTCTGTGTCATCTGTATCATGGACTCTAATAATACTGTCATACATTTTCTATTGAATAATGCTCTGTGTCATCTGTATCATGGACTCTAATAATACTGTCATACATTTTCTATTGAATAATGCTCTGTGTCATCTGTATCATGGACTCTAATAATACTGTCATACATTTTCTATTGAATAATGCTCTGTGTCATCTGTATCATGGACTCTAATAATACTGTCATACATTTTCTATTGAATAATGCTCTGTGTCATCTGTATCATGGACTCTAATAATACTGTCATACATTTTCTATTGAATAATGCTCTGTGTCATCTGTATCATGGACTCTAATAATACTGTCATACATTTTCTATTTAATAATGCTCTGTGTCATCTGTATCATGGACTCTAATAATACTGTCATACATTTTCTATTTAATAATGCTCTGTGTCATCTGTATCATGGACTCTAATAATACTGTCATACATTTTCTATTGAATAATGCTCTGTGTCATCTGTATCATGGACTCTAATAATACTGTCATACATTTTCTATTGAATAATGCTCTGTGTCATCTGTATCATGGACTCTAATAATACTGTCATACATTTTCTATTGAATAATGCTCTGTGTCATCTGTATCATGGACTCTAATAATACTGTCATACATTTTCTATTTAATAATGCTCTGTCATCTGTATCATGGACTCTAATAATACTGTCATACATTTTCTATTGAATAATGCTCTGTGTCATCTGTATCATGGACTCTAATAATACTGTCATACATTTTCTATTTAATAATGCTCTGTGTCATCTGTATCATGGACTCTAATAATACTGTCATACATTTTCTATTTAATAATGCTCTGTGTCATCTGTATCATGGACTCTAATAATACTGTCATACATTTTCTATTTAATAATGCTCTGTGTCATCTGTATCATGGACTCTAATAATACTGTCATACATTTTCTATTGAATAATGCTCTGTGTCATCTGTATCATGGACTCTAATAATACTGTCATACATTTTCTATTGAATAATGCTCTGTGTCATCTGTATCATGGACTCTAATAATACTGTCATACATTTTCTATTGAATAATGCTCTGTGTCATCTGTATCATGGACTCTAATAATACTGTCATACATTTTCTATTGAATAATGCTCTGTGTCATCTGTATCATGGACTCTAATAATACTGTCATACATTTTCTATTGAATAATGCTCTGTGTCATCTGTATCATGGACTCTAATAATACTGTCATACATTTTCTATTGAATAATGCTCTGTGTCATCTGTATCATGGACTCTAATAATACTGTCATACATTTTCTATTTAATAATGCTCTGTGTCATCTGTATCATGGACTCTAATAATACTGTCATACATTTTCTATTGAATAATGCTCTGTGTCATCTGTATCATGGACTCTAATAATACTGTCATACATTTTCTATTGAATAATGCTCTGTGTCATCTGTATCATGGACTCTAATAATACTGTCATACATTTTCTATTGAATAATGCTCTGTGTCATCTGTATCATGGACTCTAATAATACTGTCATACATTTTCTATTGAATAATGCTCTGTGTCATCTGTATCATGGACTCTAATAATACTGTCATACATTTTCTATTGAATAATGCTCTGTGTCATCTGTATCATGGACTCTAATAATACTGTCATACATTTTCTATTTAATAATGCTCTGTGTCATCTGTATCATGGACTCTAATAATACTGTCATACATTTTCTATTTAATAATGCTCTGTGTCATCTGTATCATGGACTCTAATAATACTGTCATACATTTTCTATTGAATAATGCTCTGTGTCATCTGTCTCATGGACTCTAATAATACTGTCATACATTTTCTATTGAATAATGCTCTGTGTCATCTGTATCATGGACTCTAATAATACTGTCATACATTTTCTATTGAATAATGCTCTGTGTCATCTGTATCATGGACTCTAATAATACTGTCATACATTTTCTATTTAATAATGCTCTGTCATCTGTATCATGGACTCTAATAATACTGTCATACATTTTCTATTGAATAATGCTCTGTGTCATCTGTATCATGGACTCTAATAATACTGTCATACATTTTCTATTGAGTAATGCTCTGTGTCATCTGTATCATGGACTCTAATAATACTGTCATACATTTTCTATTGAATAATGCTCTGTGTCATCTGTATCATGGACTCTAATAATACTGTCATACATTTTCTATTTAATAATGCTCTGTGTCATCTGTATCATGGACTCTAATAATACTGTCATACATTTTCTATTTAATAATGCTCTGTGTCATCTGTATCATGGACTCTAATAATACTGTCATACATTTTCTATTGAATAATGCTCTGTGTCATCTGTATCATGGACTCTAATAATACTGTCATACATTTTCTATTGAATAATGCTCTGTGTCATCTGTATCATGGACTCTAATAATACTGTCATACATTTTCTATTTAATAATGCTCTGTGTCATCTGTATCATGGACTCTAATAATACTGTCATACATTTTATGACATATTATGATATATGATCTGTATGATGGACTGCATGTCTTAAATACAGCACGATACATGATCTGTATGACAGACTATATGTCTTAAGTACAATATGATCCATGATCTGTATGATGGACTGAATATCTTAAATACAGTATTATACATGATCTCCATGACTGACCGTATGTCTTAATACAGTATGAAATATGATCTTTATGACACACTGCATGTCTTGAGAGATCAATTTATGATGGCATATTTAGGTGGTCTTTCATCAAGAGGAGTCTAATTGTAGTTTAAAGGAGTGTGACAATACCTCATTATCGTTAAGATTAAGTGTACAATTTTCAAACTTATCACATTACTTAACTACTCTCCTGCTGAACAAATGGATTTAAGCAGAACTAAATATACATTCTAGGTTGTTTTTCTTCAAAACTTACCTATAGGTTGTAATGACATGTAATGGGATTCCCAGACATGTCCCAGAAGAATGGGATCCCCTTGAAATGCTGTTTGTCCAACAACCCAAACCATGATGTCTTCAGGACCTGATAATGGTGAGCTAGTTACAATCATGATGTCGATTTGAAGCATCCTAGCCATTGCAACCACCACCACATGATCAGCCCATTCACCATCCCTGGCCATACGCATACAATAGCAATCGAACGACTCACTGTAGATGAAACTATCCAAATGTATGGTGCCTTCGGATGCCTGAGTAGATCAGACAAAATCAGTTAAATAACAGGTTAGTTAATAAATTCAATATTACATTCATCAGATTAAGACAAGGATACTGATCTTGAATTATCCAACCTCTATATAGTCAATGTGGGTCAGATAAAAAAGTCATTTTAACATAAAGTCATTAAATATTTTTTGTATTTGCAATATAATGTACTTAAATGAAACTAAAATGGAATTACTGATATGGTCACTGACTGCATTGTCTTTTGCCTGATCATGCTGAAAGTGCATTGCTAAGTAACTTTCAAACTAACACAGTACACGTCCAGCGACTCACATAATCTGGTATAGAATGATACATACCGTATTTTCCGGGGTATAAGTCGCTACTTTTTTTCGTTTTTTTTCTTTCAAATGACGTGTGCGACTTATACGCAGGAGCGACTTATACGATAAATAAATTTTTTTCACGACCGATATGACCGATGCGCAGTGATGCTGTGTTATAGCGAATGCATCTACGGTATACCGGCAAGCCAATTGCTCGAAACTTACATACACGTAAGTATTAGACTACAAGAATATCAAATTAAATAATCAAATATTATTTAGTTATAATATATATGTGTTAAAATTTGTTGTTATTAATTTAAAAAAATATTGAAATTACGATTGCCATTGTTTTCCTTTTATTATTCACCACGTGCTTCAAGCAAAGTGTTGGTCAGATGTCGCTACAATATATGTATTTAAATGTACCGGTAGCGCTTCATAATTTACTTCAATAGTTTATAAAAAAAACTCTGGATTAACCCGAGACTGGCTTCATTGAGAGAACTCCAAAGTAATTAATAAAAATAACTGGAAGGCTGGCGAACAATTTCAGTTGTCGTATAAAATGCCTTTGAAGTTCGCTCTGGGTGTGGAATTGACCGGAATACCGAGACTGGCTTCATTGAGAGAACTTCAAAGTAATTGATAAAAAAAAAAAATGGAAGACTGGCGGACAACTTCAATTGTTTTATAAAGTGCCTTTGAAGTTCGCTCGGGTTGTGGAAATTGACCGGAATACCGAGACTGGCTTCATTGAGAGAACTTCAAAGTAATTAATAAAAAAAAACTGGAAGGCTGGCGGACAACTTCAATTGTTTTATAAAGTGCCTTTGAAGTTTGCTCGGGTTGTGGAAATTGACCGGAATACCGAGACTGGCTTCATTGAGAGAACTTCAAAGTAATTAATAAAAAAAACTGGAAGGCTGGCGAACAACTTCATTTGTTTTATAAAGTGCCTTTGAAGTTCGCTCGGGTTGTGGAATTGACCGGTATATAAATACGGACCGTTCATACCATGGAGCATTAAAAAAAGATAGTTTCACAATAACTTTGTATGATTTAAAATTGTTATGTTAGCGTAAGTCAATACAGTTTAATCATGGCACCAACAACTACCACGCGAAAAAGTTATGATGCAGAATTTAAGTTAAACGTCGTAGCATTTGCGAAAGAAAACGGAAATCGTGCAGTGGCGCTATTATTTACTTAATAAACATTATTTATAAATCTTATTTGCTTATATTTCTATTTTTAAAATTTCAAACAAGAATATACTTACACGTTGTTGGAATTACTAAGTCGTATGCAATGGCCGGCAGTATCAAAACCGTGATTACGGTAAGTGCGCAGGAGCGACTTATACGCAGGAGCGACTTATCTGTTGAATTTTCCAAAATTATCTGGATTTTCCCCTCCCGCGACTTATACCCCGGAGCGACTTATAGGGCGGAAAATACGGTAGTCAGTTATACAATTCACTGGGATAAGCCCAGGTGCCTAACATAATTGTATTTTCCTTAACATATGTATTACATATACTTTTGTTTTTAAGTCTAGTACTTCAGAGATAGAGCAGAAATGCAAAACTATTTTCAGATTGTAACATCTCTCTACTTCAGGGCCTGGAGTGGCTGAATGTTCTAAAGTTCTCACTGTTCTGGATCACTGCTATCTCACCTCTGTCTGCATGGGTTCAAATCTCAAGCTTGGCTAACATGGGCATAAGAGAAAGCTTGCATGTACTTTCTCATGGGTTGTTGGTTCTTCCTGGGGATTTTCAGGGTTCTTTTTCCACCTGTTATACCAACATCATGTAAAGGATATATTGTGCTGACAAGTGGCGTTAAACCCTAAGGAAACAATAAATCTCTCTTCTCTATGTAATATATATATATATATATATATATATATATATATATATATATATATATATATATATATATATGCACACACATATAGATATATATGGGTGTTTTTTATTATATACAGTTCACAGATAAAGGTCAATGAGATAATACAAAAGAAGTGACTTGCTTAGGATTGCCTATCATGCTTACAGTTTTTGTTACTCAAGCCATTAACAAACATCTGGGAAAAGGTAGAATAAAATGTCCTTTCAGCTTCCACTTCATGGTTCATCCAGAAAAAAAGATTTCAAAGATGCTCTTCATATTCCCCTTCTTGGTTTAGACAGCATACAATTTTACTTACCTGTATCACTCTGTTACTCTTCATGAAGGCAACTACTTCCTGGCGTAGCTGTTGTGAAGATTTTTGTACAACGCCATTTAATCGCCGAAGCTGACTAGAGACAGCCTCGAAAAAGCAGTTCCCATTAGCAGTAGTGTTACCATGAAGTTCCAGACCCAATGACAGACAGTTTGCTTCCAGTATAGTCTCGCTCGATGAAGCAGCTTGCTGTGATTTCTGTAGAATCTGGCACAACAATTTCAGGTCTGAACAAGGCACTCCTGCCAACATAATTATATATAATTGTGCATATTAGAATCTGTCACAAAAACTTTGTTTCTGAACATGGGACTAATGCCAACACAACTGTATATAATTTGACAGAATAATTAAGGGTCTGGACAAGGTACTACTGCAAAGATAATTGTCATGTGCTTAATTTTTTTATCTTGATTACACGGAACCATGAGCTTTAATAGATGAAATTCAAAAATGCACTTTGCTGCAACATCACTTAAACACATATCATAATGTTGTGTCTATATTTTTTAAAAATTATGACTTGAATCCATTTTGGACCCGGGGCATTTTATAATCTATTGTGTCACCCATCTTATATGTGTGATGGACAACACACAACCTACTATCGACACAGAACCATGACAAATTATGGACACAATGCCATACAATAAAACCAGACATATTATGGACAGCACATGACCTGCATTCAACACAGGACTATACCAAAAATCCAGATGCATGATGGACAAACTAATTAGACATATAAGAAATTCTTACCCTTGGGCTGATAATGTTTCCAAGGTATGCACTTTGTCTTGACTCTCACATCAAGGGCTTGAAACAGAATCTGGTCTTGGATATCTGTGTTTCCTGAATAAAGAAAGTGGTGTTTTATACACAAATCTATCTATCCAAACAACAAGCTAGACAATTATGGACTACATAAGTTGATGTCTTACACAAAGGGATCAATCTATCCCCACAAGAATCTACCAGGCAGCTATTGATTAAGAAATTGATGTATCACACAAAAAGGATATATCAATATAACAAGCTATTTAGCTACAGAATGACAAAAGTAATGCATTACACACACACACACACACACACACACACACACACACATATATATATGCAACAAACTAGCCAGCTATACACTGTAGAATTTGAATTGTTACAATGAAGATTTAATAATGTGTAATTTCAAGTAATATCTGTCCTAAGTGCTGTGGTCATGTCACAAAATTATACAACAGTGATGTTGTTGTTGGGTTTAAATCAAATCCGGGGAAGAACCTCTGACCCATGAGGCAAGTTTTACCACGTAGTCACTCTGTCCAAATCTTAGACATGAATTTACACAAAGGTGAGATGGCAGTGATATACAACAGTGAAATCAGATTGTACGTTTGTGATGGATGTAGAGTTACTAGTGGAAAATTAAAGAGAGGAATGCACAGTTTGGTGGAAACTTACAATACTGACCCATCACAAGAACCTTGCATATCAAATATCCAATAAAGCACACAAACATTAAGAAGACTAAAAAATTGTTAAAGCTATTTTAAAAGTACTAATGACAAACACACTCTTGAATTATTATTTAAAATGTATACAAAGTTTCATCACTAAAGCTTAAATGTTCGGAAGCTCGTGAATTTAAAAACGTGTAATGGAAAACAAATTACTGAGTCAAGAACATTAAGGAAGGTCACCAATGTTGTATACAACACGAAATGACGAAGCTATAGATGTTTGATAGAAAACAAATTACTGACTCCAGACCGTTAAGATAAGACCAAAAATGTAGGATACAACACTAAATGATGAATCCACAGATGTGTGACAGAAACCAAATACAATCATAACCATACAGATTGAACACCAATATAGGATACAAAACTAAATGATAACACAGCTGTGTGAAAAAAAAACAAATTATAAAACATCTACAGTTTATTTAATGAACTGTAGGGATTGCTTGCAGCTAAGACAATGAAAGCACCTGTTGAGTAAAGACTCAACCACAAAGATATGACACCAATGTAAGATACCACATTAAATGATGAACCAGATATGTGACAGAAAGCAAAATACACTCATAAAGATACAGATTGGAAACCAATGTCAGATACCACATTAAATGATAAAACAGATATGTGATCCAAAACAAATTAAACACTTATAATCATAAAGATATGATACCAATCTAAGATACAACACTGAATCATGAAACATATGAGAGATGGAAAACAAATAAAGGACTTATAATCATAAAGATATGACACAATTTTAAGATACAACGCTAAATGATGACACTTAAGTATGATATGCTTATAACTAAATGATGATACTTAACTATGGCATGCTTATAACTAGATGTTGATACTTAAGTATGATATGCTTATAACTAAATGATGATACTTAAGTATGATATGCTTATAACTAAATGAAGAAACTTAAGTATGATATGCTTATATCTAAATGATGATACTTAAGTATGATATGCTTATAACTAAATGATGATAGTTAAGTATGATATGCTTATCTATAAAATCTCTAATAGCTTTAATGTTATAACTGGAATGGAAAGTGTGCACTTCACCTTAAAAGAACAATTTAAAATTAATTACATTGATCAAAAAATTTTATTTGGGAATTTAGCTTTAAGATCAGGAAAAATTTCAGGTAATAAGATCTAGATAATCCCATTAGTTGTGTGTGGATCTCAATGATTATCACCAATGTCCAAGATTTTTATGAGGCTCAAAGGTGAAAAGTGGTCTACGAAGTGGTAGTCAATTATAACTCACTTCATTATGAAGTATAGATCACACTCATTAACAAACGCATCTGAGATTTTCATTTTATAAACCTATTTTGCGAGTTGTATTGCAAACTGAATCCGAAATATGGAATCCTGAATGGTACAATGCAATTATACATGGCTTGGATGACAGATAATGTAACTCATGCTGTACATTTGATTCAGACACATACCAGAGCCTTATATGGCTTAGATGACAGATGATATGTAACACATGATGCACATCTGATTCAGACACATACCAGAACCATACATGGCTTGGATGACAGATGATATGTAACAGATGATGTACAACTGATGCAGACACATACCACAGGCTTACATGGTTTGGATGACAGATAATATGCAACACATCTGGTTCAGACACATACCACAAAATCACATGGCTTGGATGACATAATATGCAACACATGATGCACATCTGATTCAAACACATACCACAAGCTCACATTGCCTTATATAAGAGTAGTGACATTCATAACATTTTCATTAAAAACAGCATCCAGCTGAAAACCAAGAAGGACATTAACTCTTCGTTCTCAACTAATGAAAAGTGACAGTTTATGAAATTAATAATAATAATAATAATAATAATAATAATAATAATAATAATAATAATATCATAATAATAATACAAACATCAATAATAATAAAACAAATAATAATAATAATAATAATAATAATGATAATAATAATAATGTAATAATAACAATAAAACAACCTTCAAAAATAATAATAATACAACTAATAATCATACTAAAAACACAACAACTGATAATAATAAAAATAAAAATAATAATAATAATAATAATAATACATATAATCATAATAATAATACAACTAATAATAATAATAGTAAGAAGAAGAAGAAGAAGAAATAATAATAATACAACTACTAATAATACAACTAATAATAATAATAATAATAATAATAATAATAATGATAATAATATAATAATAATACTTATATTCATAGTAAAAATACAACTAATAATAATAATAATAATAATAATAATACAACTAATAATAATAATAGTAATCCCATTAAATCCATATGATACTAATCAATGGGTGAATCTCAGTTTATAACTCTATTTCTTATTTCCTAATCAGTAGACTAATTCTCTGGATGAAAAATAATTAATGACACCTACGTATGGAATTAAGGCAATAACACAAAAAGAAATTGCAGGATTTTGCAGCTAGTGATTTTGTCAGACTGCACATCTTTAGTTGACTACTAGTATATGTATTAACTTTCATAGTATTATCTTCTAATACAAGAAGACCAGATGTGCTAACAATATTGCATGCTAGACAGACAGACAGACAGAGAGACAAGAGAATATGATATATCTCTGCCTCAACAAAATCTTTTAGACATACCTTTCTTAATGGAAGTAGAGAGCACTCTATCGATTGAAGCATCCTCTCCTTTTTCAGATACTTTGGACTCTTTTCCTTCCTCAATGCCTTCCATGACAGTCTGTTCCTGATCAAAATGGTTAAATATTTGTTAACATAAAATATAAGCACTCAGCTCATAAATTATGAATGAACAAAGTAATTATTATGACAATTTTAATCAGGTTAACTAAAGGTACTTTTATCCAACACACTTTAAATAGCTTCAATTTTAATTTCCAGTCAAATTGTGCATTTCTGGACAATAGGAATCATTAAGCAAGTGGCTTTCAAGTGGTACTAAATCTTAACACACTGCTGTAACCTTTATTGTGTGGCTAAATGCAATACAACATTCAAATTCTGGTACAACACTATGCAATCCTGTTTGATCATGTAACAGCATTCCCATTTAAGTACAACACTATGCAGTGTTGTAATCTTTAACATGTAACAGCATTCCCATTTAAGTACACCTCTATGCAATGCTGTAAGCTTAACATGTAACAGCATTCCCATTTAAGTACAACGCAATGCAATGCTGTAAGCTTTAAAATGTAACAGCATTCCATACATAACTATGCAATGCTGTAAGCTTTAACATATTCTCATATAAGTACAACACTATGCAATGTTTTAAGCTTTAACATGTAACAGCATTCCCATTTAAGTACAGAACTATGCAATACTGTAAGCTTTAAAATGTAACAGCATTCCCATTTAAGTACAACACTATGCAATGCTGCAAGCTTTAACATGTAAGGCGCATGGATAGATGGTGAAGGGTTGTTTTCGTAATCCTCTCCACTATCACTCAACACCACTGTTTTGCATGGGGTTTTGAAAATATACACAAGCTGTATTCTACACAGATTTTTGGAAGACTACGTCACTACTACTCACCCCATCCTCAAACCATAATCTAAGCAGTTTTTGAGACACAAGTGTATGACTCTCATCATGAGAATGACAGACAACTTTTTCATGCTTTTGGAGCAATGGCACAGCAAATAGGCCCTCAGTACTGTCTGCATCACAATTAGGATACTGTATATGCATCTCAAACTGTAGACTCTGACCAAGGTTTCTAGTTATCTTTAACAGGTTTTCAAAGATGAATTTTCTTGCTTCAGTGCAGAGTTTTGAAGACTGACTTGTGTCTGTGACTCCTCTTCCAGTAACTCGAGCAAATATGACATGGCCAAAAAATGCAGGGTTAGTCTGTGATGATGATCCAGGTCAAACACACAACAGCCACAGTAAATTTGATTTTCAGACCTCTTTTTCGCAATAGGCCATTGGGTCAGGCATGCTCCAAATAGCCTATGGAAAATAGGAGTTGGAAGAAACTTCCCTTTACACACAAAGCACAGGACTGATGTATTTTCATTCTCTGGATCCGATTTAGGGCAGATAACTCCTTTCGGTGTTGCCTGGCGAAGCATACATGGGGCAAGGTAGTAGTCCTCTTTCTAAAATATTAGAAAAGTGCCAAACGTTCATTACAATGAAGTACAAATAATTATAGGACGAAGCATACGTATGAAACAGATAAAAAGATGGAACTGTGTCCATGTACATTTGTATGAAAGTTATCTGTAAATTTCTTGCCCTTAAGAGTACATGAAATGTAAATAAAAGAATGATAATCTGTAAGATGATGCAAATATCAGACAGTACCATGAACTATAGGGGTCTAACTGATCGCAGTTATGGTCTATTAAGAACCAGTGCTCATTATTTTGCTCAGCATAAAAATCATGCAATATCTTTTAGTGAGTATTATCTAACATGTTCTCTCAAGTGTCACAACTTGGGATTGGCATAATCTTGTAAGCAGATGCAAGATAAACTCTGAAACATACAGTAAAGCTCATCAGGTTAAAATGAGGAAATAATGTATATACCAAATAGATACAATCAAATTCAACTGATAAAATGATGACATAATGTATATACTAGACACATAAAATCAAATTCATCTGATAAAATGATGACAATGTATATGCCACAAGCAACTAGCTTGCAAAAATGAAACAAAAAGAGCCAATTAGGTATAAGACTGACTCGTATATTTAATACCTCGCTATCTGTGGTATGGATGACATATATTTAATACCTCGTTATCTGTGGTACAGATGACATGCTCATTCATATGCTTCAGAGTAAGCTTAACCTGAGATAACATTCAATTATGGCTGTAACAATTTGTAACGGTCTCAAAACCAGTTACTTTAGAATATAACAGAATTAACATTCAATTATGGCTGTAACAATTTGTAACGGTCTCAAAACCAGTTACTTTAGAATATGACAGAAATAACATTCAATTATGGCTGTAACAATTTGTAACGGTCTCAAAACCAGTTACTTTAGAATATGACAGTAATAACATTCAATTATGGCTGTAACAATTTGTAACGGTCTCAAAACCAATTACTTTAGAATATGACAGAAATAACATTCAATTATGACTGTAACAATTTGTAACGGTCTCAAAACCAGTTACTTTAGAATATGACAGAAATAACATTTTTTTAATGATTTGTCAAGATGGTACAGATCACACAATGTTTCCTTTATGAGGCATTATGGTTGAGAGCTGCTATAAAAGATGGCCCTATATCTCACAAATAATTCCTAAACCAAGCTGCGGAGTTGTGGTATAGAGGGCATTTATGTTACTATAATTAGTACTCACAAGGTTTTAACATGCAAGTGATTTTAAAATTACTGTTTTGGATATGTATGTGCCAGGAACAAACAAGAACCAGTCTAGTGTGGACCAAACCCGTTCCAGCAATTGCTGCAACTGTGGCAACGATGTGTGGCTGCCTAATGCAATTAAGGCTAGCATGTATCTATTAATTTTTTTATTGTTGTAGGCTGATCTGGAAAATTTAAGCCAAATGCAGTGTAGGATTTTATAGATATCGTAAGTAATGATTGGATCAAATATGATCATGATGGATTTTGAGTCTTTGATAATAAATATCATCCAACTTTCAGCACAGATGAGATATTTTTTTTTAAAAAAAAACAACAGAAAGACAGACTTAAATGAGTTTGGCAAGAACATTTATGTCCTTATTCTGATTGTTTTCATGGTCATGTTTAATGCCTATTGCATTGTTCAATGTGGAAGAGTAATGAATAATAATAATAATAACCAGAGCTCACACTCACATTAATGTAAAGGAATACTTGTTAAACAAATAAAGTGTCGTCTATGAAAAACATTTAAAGTGTAAACATAAAATGTATGTAAATCAAGCCAGGATTCCAAAACAGAAACACTGCTGATCCACGGATATAAGAAGGACATTCTTAGAGCAATTAGACAATGGCTGACCTCATGACCTGCAATTTCGCTAGCCATTGTTCTCCGATATGTTAACCCTATATACACCTTGACAAATCAATCAGTCTTGAGTGCTTTGTCATGGAAACATCTATTGGATTTCATGAGTTGTCTCCCTTGGTATGAAATGCAAACTAACCAATTAGTTGTAGCATCAGTGCATTGTTACTTTGTACATGGGCTTAAAATGGGGAGGCAATTGACTTCAAAAGGATACATGGTAATTTTATAATTAAAAGTAGGAATGTGCACCAGACAGAAGATATTGCATGTTTTATTTGAGGGAAAGGATGCATTTGTGCAGACATGGATGGGCAGTGGAAAACTGTTTATTAGTCAATTGTGTGCTCCCATTATACTGATCAAGTAGAAACTTTGTTCAAATTTGAATAACTTGATTTTGTTTGGATGAAGTGGCTTACCAATACTTCCATTGAAATTCAAAGACCCAATGCATTGCCAAGGTGTAGATAGAGCTAACACATTGGCATCTTGGCTAGCAAATATGCAAGACCTAGAGAAAAACGTTCCTTGTGTCAAATGGTTTGAAATTAAGATAAGGACACAAATCATAATTTTGTTTTATTTGCAGCAATTACAAGAATGTGTGACAAATTATATTGAAAAAGGTCAATTTTGGCTACATAGGCATTGGAGTCAAGGCTTTTGGAGTTTAAGTCTGGGCTTGTGATATTCTTTTAAGTTACCAGTCATGGGCCTGTATAAAAAAAAATGTTTGATCAATGTAAACACTACTTCATAATTGTGATAAATATACTTGTCTACTTCCAATTTCAATCACATAAGCCTTTAAAATAATGATCAAATGACATGAGATTTTTTAACAACTGCAAGCAATCAACAACTTTTGGTCATTCTTTGACACAGTATTAGTTTTTATGTGAACATCTTTCTCTTAGAAGTCCCTCTGATCTTGCACTACTAACATCTAAACACTATTTGTCTTTGATGTCTCAAATGCAAGCTATCTACGAAGTGCTGTGAAGACATGTTACTAAACATAAACAATTTCGTGAAATTAGGTACATCTCTTTTATGTTAGTACTGTAACCATGACTTATTGCTAACAAACTTGAACAGGTGCTTTCCTTGTCTCAGCAATCCCTACAGTTCAGTTAAAAAACTGTAGATGTCTTATAAACATTTTTATTGTCTTACAGTCGTTATGTTGTCACCATTTAACTTGTGACCCCTAATTTAAAAGATCTTTTATTATTATTAAATGCGTCCTATTTTCTGCCACTGTAAACATGACATTTGACATTCAGAGCCGGAACTTGATAGTTCCATTCCTTGGTCCAAATGCAGCTACCTACAGAGTTATGTATCTGCATATGTATCTGTGTATGTGTGTACGGAAATCGGCAAATCGACACAATCCTGTCTACATGAATATAGTGCTGAGTAAGTTCAGATATCTGATGAAAGAAAAACAATGGGTGAACATGTAAGCAAAACAAAGATATATGTTGGTGTAAAATTCAGACATTCAGGTGGACAACATCACAACAAAATAAGATCAATTTGATGGCAGGTATATAATAAAGGACAATGGAATATATATGTGTATGTGTGTGTGTATATGTGTGTGTGTATGTGTGTGCTGTCTATTTAACATGAATGACATTTTAACCCTTTCCTACAAACCTGTCTCAATTTGTTAACCCTTTGGTATTTATGTTTGTTTGGACAATCATGTTAACCCAATCATGTACTTTCTCAAAATATGAAAAGACGTCTGTAATATTCTGTGTTTGTCTATTCTGTATCAATTTGCATTCATAACTGTTAATATGTGTTTGCGAGTTTATAACTATCGGTTTCTTTCTAGCAGTTGCAATGGGTGATATTTACATACATTTGTCTAGTGATATCAGTGAATGTCATCTATATTAGTTTTATACATCAGACATTTACTAGTTTCCCAACGATGGGCAAGAGGATAACAGGAAGAAAAGTCTAAAATGCACCAGACCAGATAAAAGAAAAGAAAAATTATAAAATGTACCAGACCAGAGAAAAGACAAGAAAAAGTCTGAAATGCAGCAGACCAGAGAAAAGACAAGAAAAAGTCTAAAACACACCAGATCAGAGAAAAGACACCTGCGCAAAAATGAGTAATATTCATCAAAACACGTCATTCAATAGGCAAAACTTGCCAGGCTTGTTTAGCTGGGGTCAAAGATGGGTCCACTGAGCTACTTTGTTTTCCACAAATATCTATTAAAGTCAGACTCAAAATCATCCTTAGTTGTGGGTTGAATGTCTCAGAATAAATCATTGGAATTTCATGATAAACGTGGGAGACATACACGGTGTTAAGGACGTAAAGTTTAATATGATGTATAAACATGCATGATGAATACAATGTATGCAGGATGAGTAAATATGCCAAATCATTTGGCAGTGGTTAAATTGACATATTTCACTAAATCTGTCTGGAACTCTTTACAACAAATGCTGATTCTGACAGACTCAGATTCACTGTATTGCTATATCATAGTGTATTTTCTTGGATACATCGACAATAACAAGCAATCAATGTGTGACTGTACCTTCTTGGATAAATGGACAATAACCAGCGATCAATGTGTGATGTTATTCAATGTATTGATATGTCAGTGTATCTTTTTGGATAAATGGACAATAACCAGCGATCAATGTGTGACTGTATTCACTATATTGATATATGTCATAGTGTATCTTCTTGTATACATGGACAATAACCAGCAATCAATGTGTGACTGTATTTACTGAATTGATATGTCAATTACATTTTGTAACTACTTTGACAAGTGGACACTAATCAATATGTCATTCTGAAGAATAAAAATGAACTTGAATTGACTGGCTGCAAAGATAATTCATATTGGAAAAGATAATCCCTTGGATCATATCTATTCATTTGCAAGTCAAAACACTGTCAAGTTAGTGCAAAAAGTGGTGGAAGCAATTCAATTTTCCAAAAAGAAAAGAAACGGTTTTATCCAACAGTCCAATAAACAAAAACCCTCTGCATGATGTTAGTCAACAGTCCAATATACAAGTAACTCTGCATGGCGTTTGTCAATAGTCCAATCATAAAAGACCAACATACTGTGTTAGTCAACAGTCCAATATACAAGTAACTCTGCATGGTGTTTGTCAACAGTCCAATATACAAGTAACTCTGCATGGTGTTTGTCAACAGTCCAATCAACAAAGACCAACATACTGTGTTAGTCAACAGTCCAATAAACAAGAACCCTCTGCATGATGTTAGTCAACAGTCCAATATACAACTAACTCTGCATGGTGTTTATCAATAGTCCAATCATAAAAGACCAATATACTGTGTTAGTCAACAGTCAAATATACAAGTAACTCTGCATGGTGTTTGTCAACAGTCCAATATACAAGTAACTCTGCATGGTGTTTGTCAACAGTCCAATATACAAGTAACTCTGCATGGTGTTTGTCAATAGTCCAATATACAAGTAACTCTGCACGGTGTTTGTCAACAGTCCAATATACAAGTAACTCTGCATGGTGTTTGTCAACAGTCCAATATACAAGTATTTCTCTGCATCTAAAAGGAAAAGCATAATTTACACAAAATCGACAAGAGTTCCTTAAACTGAGTGATGCTTCAGTGACACAAACAATTGCAGGAAACTAAGATATAGTGACAGTAAATTTAATATCAATGCTGGCTTTCAAACAGTTCACCCAAATGCAACTAAATACCAAGTCGAATCATTATTTGCTTGTCTCTGTGCTCGTACGTCCATTGAAGTACAATATGTAAATATGCCACAAAGTATTTTGACTTCACCTCAAGGTTCTGGTTACTAAACTGATTCACAACAACATGCATTTGGTGTGACTAAATATGCAATATTTACTTGTAAAACAAACAACAGCTTATATTGCAAAACACACAGTCCATGCCGACCTTCATGAAAAAGAAGTTGCAGTACCAAGATTTCTGGGATGGTCATTCTGGTGTCATATTAAAGGTCATATGTGCATTGTTTTCATGCAGAACAATTTAAATAGTTCAGAAGTGTATTTCTGAAAACACCATGACAATGGCACCATTCATGCAAAACAAGAAGCGGTAACAAGATTTCTGAGATGGCTGCTCTGGTGCCATGTTGTAGGTCACATGTACCGTTTTCATTCAGAAGCAGCTAAATATTACTATGTCCTGAAGAACTGATGTTGTAATGATAAAATTTGGGAAAATATTTTCTGGATGCAGATTAAATCTTGTACTTTGCATGCAATGGTCAATAGCATTTAAAAGAATGTAAATGCTTGTGAAGCTGCAAGAAATTAGTTTTTTGTGTCAAATTTCCATCACATGTATTATAGTAACTGTTGTTGTTGCAATTATTTTTGTATGTCCCCTTATAGCAGGTCAAGACATTAATATCACAAGAGTTTGTTCACAGTGTAAGTGAAATTGGCAATATGATTTATTTCCAGTTTGTAATGAAGTTGACTTTTTTCTGGAAGTAGTAGTAGATGTTGCTTTGTATAACAAGAGTCCCTCAAATTCAACTGATACTCTACTGGGCAAAAAGATCGCGGAAAAAATTAAATATAAAACAATTATTCATTTTAACTCAATTTTTTAATCCATCTGAAATTCTTCACTGATAACAAGATTATGAGATTAGCTGCTGTGTTAAAAATATGTGTGTCAGCATTGCACTGTTTTCATTTAGGAGGAAGTTTACAACATTAAAGTAATTTGGAAAAAAACTCTCATAATGATCATCCATTCAGGAAGAGTAGCAACAAGATTTTCAAAATGGCTGCTGTGGAGGGCATATTGGAAACCATATATTTACCATTTTAGACTAACTGGACATCAATCACATGATGTCCTCTGGTGAAGCCCGATGTAAATATGACATTTATGCACATATACAGCTGTGACAAACTTTTAAGATGGTTGTCATGGTGTTAAGTGGTTGTCAAAATGGCACTATTTTCATTATGGAGCACTACACAGTATAAAAAGTCTTTTATTGACACTACATGCTAATATGATCATCAATGCAGGACAAAGTACCGTGATAAAGAAATTTTCAAGATTTCTGCTACAGCAACAATCCTGGACATCTGATTGGAACCACTGTTTTTAGAAACAACTAGCTGTTTTTCTTAGTGAAAACTAATGTTGATATAAATGTCCATTCAAAAGGAGTAGGGGCAACAGTATTTGCTGTATTGATGTAACAGGACTGTGGCGTTTTGCCCAAACCAAAATTGAATTAGAAACATGTATAATCAAAGTAATTCGGACAAGCCATTGTTTAATGTTAAACATGACCATATGCTAACACTATCCCTTACGTAAGTTTGCAGTGGTTAGGGTGGGAAGCCCGACCAAGGCCGTCAAAAGCGCAATTATCACCTTGGCGTGGAAGCGCTTGTGCAGATCAAAGAAGTTGCCCAAAGGAGTGGATGTGCCTTATCTTCTTGTTCCGCAGACTGACAGCCAGGTTGAATTGGTCGCTTTGTCGATTGGACAGGGCCACAGCGCTACCCAATCAGAATTGATATAGGCACGGGACCCTGATTTGGGCTAAGTATGATATCCTCAGACCTGCCAGCAAGATTTAGTTCGCTATAGTTCGATAGAGAGATTGCCAGAAGATAGCAACTCCGATCAGCCATGCGTTATTGGCGGGGAAAAAACCTTAAGACAGGATTCTAAGTGTAGCTTCTTAAGGAAGCTTCGAGGGACAGACGAGTGACAGTGGTCCCAGTGTTTCCGATAGAGAGACGGAAGAAAAGAGAAGGAAGGAGAGAAGTCGGGAGAGGAAGCTTCGAGGGACAGACCAGTGACAGTGGTCCCAGTAGTCTCCGATAGAGAGACAGAAGAAAAGAGAAGGAAGGAGAGAAGTCGGGAGCGGTGAAGTCCAGGAAGAGTGGAAGGAATGAAATAAAGAGATGAGTAGAACCAAAGGCCAGGGGAAAATCGAACTCACACTGAAAATCATGAGATGAAGTAGGCTATCACTTGGAGGACAAGTGATTAAGTTTATCATTTAAAATTATCGCCTTTGTTAAATTGTTTTATTTGAATATCATCTTCGTGTTCTATATAATTTAACTGTCAGCAGTGCTGACTGGGGGTTCAGAGCTATACATCTATTTCGGCAGTAATTTAACTTTATAACTTCACGAGCCATAATATTTTAATTAATATATTAGAAGTATCCCACTCCAACCTTTGCAAACGCTACAAGGACCATACTGATTTCCGAAAGGCACCGATTTAATTTGATAATATCAAAGACAGGATAATGTCAGATGGTTTGATTAACAAATCATTTCCTTATCTCATAGATTGGAATAATGGTGAAATATAAGAACAAAGGCAGCAATAAAGTGAAAAATATAATAAAAATGTTTTTTCTTCTGATTGGTAATGAAAAGAAGAAAAAAATTATGACAAAGCTAATTCGCTTTCTTCCATATTTTTGTTTTAAAAGACTAAGTAACCATTTTACACATTGAACTTTGGCCTCCATGAAACCCAATCTATTACAGCCATTTGCAAAACTGTAAAATGTATTAGTGACATCATGGGAATAATTGTGCAAAGTTTCATCTTTGTGTCTTTAAGTATATCATTAGTTGACAAGTTGAGAAATGCAAGTGCATTTTAAAATAGCTCACTCTTCATCATAGGGGTTGGGGTATGGGCTCGTGTCTGTCCTACAATGTAAGACATTGACCATGATCGTTGTTTTATGTGTCAAAGTCTTGCTGTCTAAATAACATAGCTATGTAGAGTGTTATGGCTATAATCATAATGAGAAGTCAAATTTTTAGGAATATCTCCAATATCTATGCTTTTCTACAAATTAAAGTCATGCTTTAGTTAGAATTGATCTGCTCTGATGTGTTATTTCTAACAGATTCATATTCTCGCACAAGAATAGTGAATGCAGAAACCAGATTAAATTGATGTATCCTTCATTAATGAATGAAATAATAAATCAAACTTTTGTTAACATTTAAGAAAGTGTTTAGACAGCTTTGTTTTGTTCATGGTTCTTATCCTGCACTCAACTTAAAATTTAAACCTATTGTATTAAGAGAAAGAAATATATGCATGTAGCAAAAAATGTATATTTTAAAAAAAATGTAGCAAAAATGTATATTTTAAAAAAAATGTAGCAAAAATGTATATTTTAAAAAAAATGTAGCAAAAATGTATATTTAAAAAAAAATGTAGCAAAATTGTATATTTTAAAAAAAATGTAGCAAAAATGTATATTTTAAAAAAAATGTAGCAAAAATGTATATTTTAAAAAAAATGTAGCAAAAATGTATATTTTAAAAAAAATGTAGCAAAAATGTATATTTTAAAAAAAATGTAGCAAAAAATGTATATTTTAAAAAAAATGTAGCAAAAATGTATATTTTCATTCATTTGTAAAGAAATTAAGAAATAAAAGATGACAATGAAAATTTGCTTTCTGTCATATTCTAGTGTTCTAAGTATAAGCAAATATATTTCCCTTTGATCTCCATTTTTATCAGATTGCCTTTTCATGTGTGAATGAGAGGGTGTTTGAGATTGCACAGGGTAATTATTCACATTTTTATATTTATATTTACTAATACAGGCTGCACAAACAAAGAACCAGGAAAACTCAGTAAGTATGCACAACTCATTAACAATGTTGCATGTGGTCTTAACATAAATTTAGAAAATCCAGAGAGTCAAGTTTCAATTAAAAAAGGATATTTTATTTTTAAATCCGACATAGAGAATAAATATTTAGTTTTCATCGTATTAGTTATGTTTCAGTTGTAATATTTCAAGTTCTAACTTTGCCATGGGCAGTTTGTGTGACATCAATATTTTTTTAGGCCGCCAAATCTAAATATGTTGATTATCCATATATTAATGTAAATAATAGAACTTAATAATAAATCTCACTTTGAATGGTAATTGACCTGAATTTCATTGAAAACATGGTCAATGAATGTAAGAAAACTATCACATATCAGCCCTGTTTATTATAATGTGATCATAATAAATTATTGGAGACAATTTTAGAATTAAAATAGACCAACAAATTATTTTCCACCTTATTTTTTTGGGACTGGCGGCGGAAGTCAAAGTTAAAAGAAAATGTGGAGAACAATGTGTTGGTCTAGAGTGATATATACGTGCATGTATACATTAAACACTATTAATACAAACTACCCAATTCGGTCTTGTATGTAATCGGTGCATTAATAGCAAATTTCGCAAACCAGGTAATTAAACTATTTATATGATTCTGTTTTCTTTACTTCTTCATATACAATCATGTAGTTGTTAGATGGTAAGTTACAGACTACATCAATGGTTCACAGAGTGGTCAGTACCATCCCGTGGGGTTTGGGGGTGGCGCATTAACCTAAGGGAGTGGGAGTGATAATGCTGAATCATGGCATTTTTGGGATAGGGGGTTGGGGCTGAAGATAAAGAACCTGAAAAGGTTTGGTATGCGGGGGTGGGGGTGGTGAAAGATAACGAACCTGAAACTTAAGTTCGGTAACCAATCCACCGGTCTACATGGAATCACATCACAATTATTATTTCCAGTTCAGTAGTTTTAGTCTATTTTTAGAACATTTTTTCCTCATTTTGGTGGTGATAGAAGAGTTATATTGATGCAATATTGGTAGTGATTTAAAGGTAATTGTTTATTCTTGAGAATATGAGCTGAGAGAGTGGTTGTCTGTGTGTATTTTGGAGACAGTGCACATGGAGTAAATTGGGGGTCTCTCTAAACACCCCAAGACACCCCAAGACTCTCCAAGAACACCTTAAACTTACATAATACTCACTTAAAATTTTAAAAAAAACAGCACAAAAAACCAAAGCCAAACAAAGAAACAAATAAAAACTGCGAATATTTGGCAATATTTTGTGTAACAGTAAAATTAGTAAGGTCGCGAGTTGCCAAGGGAAACAACTCCCGTTTTGATGAAGAGTGTTCCGGTACAGTAACGTGAATATTAATCTACATTTAATAATTAGCAATACCACAAATAAGTCGTTAAAAAATTAAACAAAATGGCAAATTTATTGTATTATAAAAACAATTGTTTATCTCAATAACAATTTAACTATTCCTTCATTCCTTTTTTTTTTGACAAATATTAACATGGAACCTAAACAATTCAACAATTCAAATAAATGTGAGAAGTATGGAACATCGCCATTTAATGAGGAAATTGTTATATATATATATATATATATATATATATATATATATATATATATATATATATATATATATATATATATATATATATATATATATATACATATATATATATATATATATAAGTCATTGATAGTAACAATGTCCGTATGTGTGTTTTCTTTCTTTTTTTCCTCTTCTTGGTACGTTATTACGAGATTTGGTGCTAATATATGCAATATTGGAGTGTCTTGGGGTGTTCTTGGGGTGTTTAGAGAGACCGGTAAAATGGCATTGGTAATGATCCGGAAGTGAAATCTGTGTACATGCTGTTTTGTTTACAGTGCAGCCGTTCAAAAAAAATGCCGGTGAACCCCTGACAAGAACTTCACCGTCAAGTCATCTATGGATGTATTTTAGATTAACATATGATTTGTATTGATTGTCACACAGTTGAAAGGTCAGTACTGATAAATATATGTAGAGAACATGAAATAAAATTAATTATGGTGTATCATGTCATCATGTAAGCTTGAGTTAGCGAAATTTGGGAGTACCATTACCGTTAGCTGGCATCCTTAATAATTTGATAAATGACTATTTTCAGTGAACCATTCCATAATGTATGTGACATACTCACTGTGTTTATAGTCCCCGTTGTTTAGTTTATGTACATCATTTTATTTAAGTCTTAATGTTCTCTTGTTTGTTTGGCTTTGTACGAACACATTCTTAGAGTTGAGAACGTAGCATAGGTTCCGAACCAGTGCCATGAGCGACAGCGAAAACACGGTATGTAATGCGAAATTGAACTAAATGTATTAGTGATGGGGATAGGCAACACAGTCTTAATGTAGTAATGGGTAAAATATCTACTTGGTAATTTATTATATAATCGTTGTTAACTAAATGTTCTGTTGACATGTTAGCTTATGTTTGATGGAATATTCCAACAAACTTTGTGGCCTCTTGGTTTTGTAGGCTCTGTTGGTTGTAGAGTTTTGGGATTTGGACAAAAAAAAAACTGTATAAAGTTTATTATAACGCAAAACAATATTTATTTTAAATGTTGTTAATTTCTTTCTGTCTTCTAAATGAAATAAATTATATTTAATTCTATTTGATTTTACATGCAACTAGATATTGTTATATTATTTGTTATAAGAATTCCGTTATATGGTAAAATGTTTGCTGTCATTTTAAGACAAATGCTTGTATATACTCGTACACTATGTTTCTTTATTTTATTACTTTTATGAAGCTAAATGAAGCATTTAAGACAAATGCTTGTATATACTCGTACACTATGTTTCTTTATTTTATTACTTTTATGAAGCTAAATTTGACATTCTCAATCCAATTTATTTATTACTTAATGTAACACTTTATACATTTAAGACACTAAATTTAATTCAACAATACTTGATTAATCTAGTAATTTATTAAAACATAATTTATTGTTGCATTTTATAATTACTAGTTGTTAAAGTCATTATGATTGTTGTCTTCACCGACTAGGCATCCAGTAGATATCTATTTATATCCATTCAATTGAATGAAGTATTATGCTGTAGTTTAACTGTACAGTCAAGCAAGTGCAGATTTTACATTTCACTTATTGCAAGTCAAATTTTCTTCTGTAGTAACCTAAATAATGTACAATAAACCTTATATAACTTTCATTCATCAAAAGGTATTACCGATAATATAATGAATTAACATTATGGTGCTAATATATACCCTAACCTTGTGTGAGATCGTCCTATACCAAACGGTACCGCAATACAAACGGTACCTCAGGACAATGATAATATTCTGGCTTTGTATACAAACAACAACACTGGCATGGCTATGAACTACAACTTTATTCAATATTTCTTAATAAATGAATCATTTTGTGTTATGGTTAAAAGTATCAAGAGTTCGAGCTTACTCCATTCTCCCCTTCGTAGGCAGTATGTAAAAAGCATACACATCACTGTTGTCATACTCAAATAGAGCATTAACAGTACCTAGCTAAGCCGTCACAGTTTGCATTGGACTCCAATGGGATCCGCCAAACTCACTTTACAACTACTTCATTTAATTTGAAACTAACACACGCACATAGACAAACAAAACATATTACATATGCGGGAGTAAAAAAATCATACTGGTGCAATAAATAGGTTAGAAAATTCTGCATTTGTATTCTGTAGTACCTATTGTTCTCCACCTCCATCAAGGCCCATTATTTTTCCCAGGATGCATGACCATGTGAGTCCATACGAGTCCTGTATTTTTAATCAATTCCCCATTTAACTTCTGCCATAAGTGCCTCATGATCCCGTTAGATGATTCTGGTCACCTAGCTGGTCAGAACAATAGCTGCGTGGAAGTGTACAGTTTGGGAGCAAATTTATGAAGAAAAGACCAAACATTAACAGCACAATTTACGATTTGGGATGGGATGTTTTGCAGTAAAAGATCTTGGCAAGTGTTGCTAGTAAAACCCAAATGCCAGATACAGATTACATTAAGATCAATGCAAATGATGATGATGATATGTTTGCAGAGTTCTAAAGTTTTGTACTTGAACATTAAAAAGCTGACACAAATATGGATGACAAATTAGTGGAAGTTCTCAAAAGACTATGTTCAGCGTTAATCTATGACAAGATTAAAGCATTGCTGGAGAAGTATTCCTGACCAGGAAATTATAACATTTTAATGGTGCCAAGAGTCAATATTGATGTCCAGAATGCAATGTCAAAACAGACCAGGAGAGTTGATACATTACTGCAAAAGTTGCAAACTCAGTTGGGGCAATTGTTGGTCCCCACCTTAAAGGCATTGGAATCATTTAAAAAGGATAAACACAATCTTCAAGAATTACCATTGGATTCAATTAGGGTTTCAGTCATAGACAATTTATAAGTGTCATAATTTTGGTTCAACGAATTCAGTTTTAAGCGTCGTGAACAAATAAAACCTGAGCTAACCGGCATGTATCATCCCATCTGTGCTGCATCGAATCCCATCACAGACTGGTTTTTTGAGATAACCTAAATGCCATTGGGCAGGAAACTAAGTTAATGAATCCCAGAAGGCTGGAACTCAGTTGCTAGGGAAAAAAGCAACAGGAAAGAGTGAAACAATACGTGGCATCACATTTTAACAGCAATGTGCCTTTTATTGAGGATGATCTTATTCACGGACCTCCAGAGCCGGATTTATCAGAGGCAGCGAAATCATTGCAGGATGCGGGGTTTCAAAAATGGGCAGAAACAAGGAACTGGATTTCTCAAGCATGGAATGGATCAGTAAAATCTTCCCAGGCTACTAGTATGCAGACTCATGTAAGTACATATGTTTCTTGTATGATCAATACACCTGACAATTTTGATGCTGGGGAAATTTCACGATCGTTTGACGAATAGCAGAATATTATATCTGATCCATGTGATTATGAATAATGTCACAGGCTATGACATCGAATTTGATCAGTAACCTATGCAACATATATACCAAACCAAATTAAAGTTTCAATAACTGAAGAGAGACAAATAAATGTTGCCATCAACAAGTTTCTTGCAAAACGTATTCTTCGTAAAGTTGATTCAAAATCTGGACAATATTTTCAAACATTTTCATTCGACCTAAAAATATGGATATATGAGACTTTCTTTGAATTTAAATGAATTCAATATAAATGTCAATAAGATACATTTTAAAATGGAAACTTTTAAAACAGCTGTAAATGCCATAATTTGTTTTATTTGCATCAGTTGATTTGAAGGATGCCTACTATTCTGATCCTGTTGCTCAGGTTTATCGGAAGTATTTGCGTTTACTGTGGTTTTGGAATACATGTATATTGAATTTACCTATTTGACAAGCGGTTTGGCAACATACCATGAATTTTCACCAAAGCTATTGAAGCCAGTTTTTGCATCATTTAGACAAAAAAGGGTTCACAAATGTGGCATACATCGATAGTTGTTTGTTGAGGGAATCTTATGATCTGTGTAGACAAACTGTTAAGGAGACAGTTCGTACATTTGATCGATTGGGCTTAGCCGTTCATCCCAGCAAAAGTTTGTTGGGTCAGAATAACTTAAGATAAAGCAAACCGTATCGTTGCTCAGTGTTCTGACATAGTGTAGAAACGCACCATCACTATTCGTGAATTGGCTCAACTTGTAGGAAAGCTTGTTGCTTGCGAACCAGGTGTGGAGTATGCACCTTTTTATTATAAAGATCTAGAAAATTAAAAAGATAAATATTTAAAGATATATCAAAATAATTTATATGCTTATTAGTCTCACTTGATATCTAATGTGAACTCCAGTTATTAAGTAGTACCACATGGTGAATCACAGGATGTCTTGACAGTGACAGCTCACTTGTTTGCTAGTAAATCATACAAGCAAAGCTGAAACATGTGGCTACTACTGTGATCAAGAGGAACAACTGTTACAGTATCATCTTAACTTTTTGGAATTAAATGCATGTCTTTTGACATTACAATCTTTTTGTTTTGATGTGAACAACACACATGTGCACATATACATGGATAACTCCGTGGGAGTTTCATATGTGAAAAATATGGTGGGGGAGGCCGCATATCTAAATTTCTTAAATTATTGTGTGATATCTGGCTGTGGTGTACAGTTAGAGTTAACTGGTTATCATATATACTCGCGTATAAGCCTGTTTGGATATAATCCGACCCCCCTTCCCCAGCTGAATAGGTAAATATATTAAAAAGTGCAGGATCCACGTATAATCCGATCCATAAGTTCTAGACTACATCACATGATGCATAAAGTGAGTTCTAAATATATATATTTTGGCAAATCATATTAGTAAAAAAAAAATATTATGTTCAAACTTAACGAAACGGAAAGTAAGAAAGCTAATTTATATGTTGAAATAAAAACAATTTATATTCAATGTGAAGTCTTAATTGAAATAAAAAATATGATCCGCATTCTAAAATCATGTATTACAAAAGTTCTATCACTTTTAGAATCCTTCAAAATCTGGCACGATATTGGAATCGTCGTCTATGTCATCATGGTCAATTGATAGTGTCACATTCTCCTGGTCATCGTCAGATTCAAATATGGCATAATACTCAGTTCCTTCCTAGGCATTTCTGATACATCACTTTCGAAATGATTTTGCAATCATTTCCGATGAAGTTGAGTCCCATGCATCTTGACCCACTTGGTGACCGAGTCGATGTACATAACATACAAATAGACAGGCGTCTTCCTGACCACTATTCCATTTATACAGCTGAACTTTGGGACATACTTGAATTATTAAAATGGATAGAAGAAAACAAGCCAAATAAGACACTGATTATTAGTGACTCGCGTACCGCTCCGGTGGCCTAGTGGTTAGAGCGTCCGCCGCAGAAGCGGGAGGTCGTGGGTTCGATCCCCGGCCGAGTCATACCAAAGACTTACAAAAATGGTACTAACAGCTGCCTCGCTTGACGTTCAGCATTAAGAGGTTAGTGTTAGGACTGGTCGGCCTGGTGTCAGGATAATGTGACTGGGTGGGACATCATGCTACATGTCTGCGGCATGATGCCCCAGTGGTAGACATCACTATAAACTGCCTCACTGCAGACATCGTAGCGATATGACTGAAAAATTGTTAAAGCTACGTTAAAAATCCTAATCAAACAAACAAACAAAACTTAGTGACTCTCTCATCGTCCTTACTTCTATCCAAAACAACAACACCAAATCTAGAGAAAAATTCCTAAAACAAATCAATCACATATTAAAAATACTAAATTCTCAAAATCTAGTAGTTGACTTTATGTGGATTCCGTCCCACATAGACATAAAAGGAAATGACTTAGCAGATCAACTGGCTAAAAACAAACTCACCGAACCAAACTATATGCCACTCATGTATAGTCAAACTGAAATAAATCATTTAATCTACTCCATGATTAATCAAAAGTGCCAGACTGATTGGGACAAAAACAAACAAGGAAGAATTTTACATAACTTCATTAAGGAAGTCAATATACAAATCATACCACCTAGGTGCAATAGTTATAAACAGTCCAAAAATAGAAAGAATAATTTTGGGAAAAATAAAACTGGCAAACAGTTTTGGGAAATATATAGGACCCTTTCCACATAATATTAATTGTTTCAACTGTAACATCCCTGACGATATATCTCATATCTGTAATAAAACGCATAAAGAAAGTGACATATTCAGATCTAAACAATTAGACATTTCTGCACCAAGTACATGCCCAGAAGTAATTCAATTAACTAACAGTAACCCTCAAAAAACATTTCAAAATATAACTGAATTACTCAGAACAACAGGGCTCATATAAAATATCAAATTAAAATTATTACATCAAGAGCTAATAACCCACTAGTCCTGGATTTTAACCTTATATTTTTAAATAACTACATCCTCGCGGAATCGATTACACCCTGGAATCCTCCATCAAAAAAGCCCTTTTAAGGGATATTACCTTTTATACTTGCAGTTTTATTTTGGCTCAGAAACTCTATTCGACAATCTCGTTCTTCAAAAATCAAACTTGATCATTTTTGGCTCTCCACCATCAAAATTAACAATCCACAAAACCTGACATTAACCAACCTTCACATGTCACTTGACATACCTAGTTTACAAAATTGTTAGGGATAACACCAAATGTACACTCTGTATTAGACAAAATTGGAATGTTAGGATGTTAGGAAAAATATAACTTGGAAGATTGACTCAATTGCACAGGTGCCTTACACAATATCGGTATAAGGTGTCCACTAGAAACAACTGGACTCGATTTGATATGACTAGAGTGGGCAAGACGAACGACATCAACGTGCCATTTCACAGATCCCTTTCCGCTGCCGGACTCCAACACCAGCACATGACTAGAAGTGGAAACCATCTTTCAATAGTTACCATTTGCTCTGCATCTTCCGATTGGTTGATAGGGTTGAGTGCGTGGCTGTACTATTCCCACTCACCTTGGTCTTTCATTCATGTCGATAGCCCCTCATAGGGGCTCGACATGACGACCAAACTTAATAGCATACTATGTATGCATAAACGCCCTTGGGGATGTGGCACAATCTTGCACCAAATTAAAGGTAATTAAAAGTTCCTAAACAATGCCAAAGGTATACAAGGCTTTTGTTAAATAACCAGTATAACCAATGTCGGAAAACCAGCAAATTATTTTTTTTTCTTCAGAACTCTAACCCTATGCAAAATAAAATACTGTAGACCACCTTAATACAAATATGAAAATTAATGCAGTAATATCTTGTTCTTTTTTTAAATCATATCATCTGTGATGTTCTCAACAAAACAGAACATTAAGTTGATGGTATTCATGAAAATAAGCTATTTATCCCTATGTTGCCCATACTTACATAACATAACTTGTAGCTAAGTAGTATCTGCAATTACTTTATGTATGTGGAAATTAGAAATCTTACAATACAGGAGCCAATCAGCTTAATGTTGAAAAAATAGTTGCATTAACTGAATGAAATACATAGCAAAAATGTTACTTGTCTTTCAGTTCTAAAACATAATAAATAACTGGCAACTCAAATTCGCTTTCGTCTATATTATAGTGTTAGATGAATAAGCAAGCCTTCTAACCTTGACCTCTGCCCTCCATGGTCCGCATCCTTTATATCCCTTTTCAAACTGAAAATATTTATAAGTGACATCACAGAAATGATTGTACCAAGTTTCATGTTCCTGTCTGTCAGCATTACACTGGTTGCAATGTTGATAAAATGCAAGGTGCGTTTTAAGATAGTTGACCTTTCATCATATCTGTGGGGCTGAGTTTGTGTGGGACTTGGTTGATGAACACTGTTCTGTAGAGATGGATAGGCATAATGAATTCATAAAAAGGACTGTTTTTATGCTGTACTGTACAGCTGAAACATTTAAGTCACATGCATCAAATAGTTTAGTTTCTGCTGTGAGCGTTTGAAGTAATACAGCCAAAATACAAGTTCTATCGGTGAAGAATGGCACAAACATTAAGTGATGTATGATGCCTCCCATGTCAACTGTTCATGTGGCTTCTCCTCTTGAACATAATCAAAACCAAGTACATGTACATCAAAATTGATGAAAGAAAACTACAATATCTGAACATGGACTGAATGTGAATAACTTTGACTTGATGAAAGTCTTGGGAATGTGGAAAGAAGCAATTGAAGAAGATATCCAACAGTCAAATGTGCCTTCAAAAACCGCTGCTATTAGAGTTTACCTGTTGCGAGTGAGCAAAACTAGATTTTACACTAAAAATACCCACACAAAGCCATAACATACTTCAAACATATTACAGTAGCTAAGCGAATAAAACAATAATTGATATGTGTAAACAGACTAGTTCCAGCTTTAAGTTAATTCCAAAATCGATGCACCATAATGTAAAAGATAGCTTTAAGATACATTAATAGTAATTGAAAGCATGTAGATGAGCCATTTACGAAAACAAAATAGTTGTATGAACATAATATCAAATTGTGATGCTATTTACAATTAATACTCAATTGATAATAATGTACATGTTGTCCATTAAATATGAACAGAGCCAGCTCTTTTAGTATTTTAATTCACTAATTGTTTAGCTTCAATATCTGGCATGGAAGTCAATAAAATATAAAGAATCATCACTTTAAACAGTTTACAAATGACCTGATGTTAATGTGGTTAAAGTACTTTACACCAATTTAATTGAAGTGATTCAGATAAAAACCAAAGGGTATTATTCATGAGGATCTGGCTTGAGCAAACACAATACAATGAAGCCATCCCACGAGAAGCTACTGGCAAGCTTTCTCAAATAACTACATTAGCAGAATCTTAGACTCGAACCCATACAGATGGAGGTGAGATGGCAGTGAGAACGCTTTAGAACACTCGGCCACTGGGGGCCCTCCATGAGCATGTAAAACAGCAGTAGTTGAGAAGTCTACAGTACAAATAAAATGGCTCGTACCAAGCAAACTGCGCGTAAATCCACCGGTTGAAAGTGTTTTCATATTACTTGGATCATTTACTTATTTGGATTATTTACATATTAGCATTTGCTGGATTACCAAATCATACAAGGTAAATTAGCCATTTACAAGCTGTGCTCACTAGTGCTGTGCTCACTAGTGACCTAGTACCTTCAGTACTTTGCTTATGCAAGCCACTGAACTGCCACTATTCACGATTTTTGTTAATTCAAAGTTGCACTTTTTGATTACATTTTTCTTATCTTTTTTCTTCACCCATTTAATTAAGTTACTTATCTGCACATTTTTTGTATTATTTACTTCATCCATTGCCAAATATCTCTCACATACTGACATTACCAAACTGACTGTGACAATGGCAGAATCATTGAAAATCGACCCAGATCGGTACAAAATTGCCGATTTTTTCAACACAGTAGTGGAGGGCGAGATCGAAAGCATGAAGCTAGTGATCTACCACCGAGAAGGGTGTCAAACACTAGACTTCGGGACAAGCACAACCTTTCCAAGGCAGACAAAAGTACTAACGGAAATGGAAATCCTACGTATAAAATTAACGGAAATAGACGCCCTACAGTATGGGGGACGTAATAAATACATACTATACCCTAAGAGCGAGAGACCTATGCTCAAGCAAACAGAGATGCAAATAGGAGGCCAAAGGGTAAAAATCTATGACACTGAGCCCACAGTCAGAGACATAGAACCAAGGGCAATAGACCTAATCATCTCGGGACTACCACATGAAATAACCACCAATGCAGTGTCAGATAAACGTATGGCCACCCACAAAATACATGTAGGGGAAAATAAACCAGCCTCATACTATGGACACAAAAATGTAAAAATCGGGGAACGCATAATAAGAGTTCCCGCTGAAGAAGCAAAAAACGTACCACCTTACTTTTACGTCATGGGATTTCTCTGTAGATCGTGGTACAGAGGATGCGACAGAAACCGACCCTGCCCCCGATGTAAAATTATAGGACACGGGGTAAAACAGTGCAAGGAACCAATGAAGACCAGGGATCCCAATTCATACGCGGCAAAAGTCGCAAAAGACACTGAAGCGGGAAACCAACAAGAGCAACAACAACAACAAAACATAGTGGAACCGGAGACGCCGGGAGAGCCACAAATAGGAAACCAGCAAGAACAACAACAACAACAACAACAACAAGATCTAGTGGAACCGGAGTCGCCGGAGAGCCACAAATAGAGAGGAGGGAGGAAGTTATACCTCAAGAGGACATATTTAAAACTCCGACCTAAACAACTAAGAGAGAAATACTAACAGCCCCTCTGAAGATGAGTAACCGCTATGATTGCCTCTCCATAGAGGAGGAAATGGAAAACGAAGAAGAAGTGGAAGGTATAGAACCATTTGAAATGACAATGGACAAGTCTGTTTCGACACATAAGGCCTGTACACCGGTACCACCCCAAAGGAAGAGGAAGAACCACACCCTCTCCAGCTCATCGACAAGTGAAAAGCCGACTACCATCAAAGAAAGGCCGCAGCTAAAATTAAAATCTTCAACTAAACTAAGGCGGAGAGAAAGTCAAAGGAAAAGGGAAGAGGAAAAGACTATATCATCAACCTCAAGGGAACCAGACGACTTTGACCTCACAACTTTATACCATGATTCAATTACGAGAACGGAAACGATTGACACAACAAACGAACAGACAACGAAAAATAACCTAAAAGACACGTACGACATTATAGAACAGACTGACGAGGGGCCAATGCCCCACAACGCAACAATCGAACTCTTGTAGAAAAGCAACATGTATCATTAATATTACCATTATCAATATCATCACTAATAATTAATCAAAACTAGGAAAGCCACCTGGAAAACCAAAAATGGAAGAACTAAACTTCCATATTGCATCAATAAACACTAATGGAATAGATAAGGATAAAATTGCCAAACTTATAAAATTAAAGCAGGACATAATACTAATTCAAGAAACACACAACAAACTAACAAACACTATGATACAAGAAATTGAAACTAAAATGAAGGCAATGGTTGTAATAAATGAAGCCAAACACAACAATATTAGAGCGGGAGTTGCAACGATAATTAGAAATAAAATTAGACAAAATTTGGAAAGAATAACAGAAGACAGCAGCCTAAAGGGAAAGGTATTAATATAAAATTAAATAAATTACATATATTGAATATATACGCCCCAGCGCATAGGGAAAGTAACTATGACTTTATAATAAATCTAATTACATACCTAAATAGTTTCACAGCAGAACACCTTATTATGGGGGGGGGGAGGACTTTAATTGGTTGGGAGAAAATGTAGATCGCACCGGTAAACTAACAACTAAGGACCAAACATCATTTGAAGTAATGGGAAAATTGATAAAACTAAATAAATTAACTGATGTGTATAGAAAACTGAACCTATTAAGAACAGAATACACACATGAATATGTAACAGGATCAAGTAGGATAGATAAATTTTATGCGTCTGATTTTGGACATAAAACATACAAACAAGCAAAAATACTAGATTATATTAAAATTTCGGATCATAAACAAATAACTTTAGAAATAGTGATCAAAAATAGCCGATAGGGATCTGGAGAATGGAAGTCAAATAACTCAATTTTAGATGACGAGCAATTAATAAATGAAATAAAAATGGAAATCCCTAAAATGCTCACAAATGAAGAGGGAAAAAATAAATCAGATATTGCTACAGATTGGGATAATTTTAAAGTAAAAGTCAAACAAATAGCCATATATCACTCAACTAAACGTAAACGGATACAAAAAATACAGACGTTAGCATTAGAAAGACTAATATATGATGATACAACACCTTTAAGGGATAAGGAGAGCTACTCCGAACAAATAGAAAAGCTAAAGGAAATTAAAACAAAGGGAATAGAAATAAGGGCGGGAAAATTTCACCACATATACAAACATAAGACCCAAAGGAACAACAGCCATACTACCTTATGGAGAAATGAATATCGGAGAGCATAGAATCAACGTAAAAGAACCAAAACCGATACTTAGAAAAAAAAACCCACAAAAAACAGGGGATGGAAATATCCATAAAGGCAATAGTCTAAAAAATTGAAGCAAAATTAGGAATAAAGGTAGTATCATACAGACTAGAGACGATCCCCAATACAACCATTTACAACGGCATTCGGATACTGGAATTTGAGAAAGCAAATTTTAAAGAGATCAAGAAGGCCTTCTATCTATATGGTTTCCTAGTACATACGTGGTACAAGGGTTGCATTTATCATCGCTAATGCAGTAGATGTAGAAACACATGGCACACAAGATCGAAATCCACCACCAATTAAGAATCACATGAAAATCAACAACAACGACAAGAAAAAGAAAGACAACATTTGAAACTGATTACCCCGCATGTGGAACCTAGCATGTCAGAAACAAATAAGAAACAAGACCAAGCACAAGACCAAAATGATGCTCAAACTATTAGAAGACATAAAGAAACTCCAAAGGAACAAGAAAGAAAAGAAACCGAAGACACAAATCTAGAGCCCGGATGGAGAGAAAGACGAAAGCTACAAAGGGTACAAATGTTGCAAGAACAATAAAAACGAAGGTTAACGGACAATGAGACAACACAAGAAGTAACAATAGATCAAAATTTAAGAGAATCACAAATCCAAAACGGAAATGAAGACCAAACACACAGAGAATTCACGAAGAGAGATTCAGAATTAGAGGCTAAAGAGAGAAATCCGATAATATCCAAGGTTACAAATGTTGCAAGAAAAACATGAACAAAGGCTACAAGTAGATCAGAAGATGGAAGTTCAGGCAAAATAAACAATGGAGGAAAGGAGAGATAAAGACCGGAGAAAAATGAGAGATAAAAGACGGATGAAAGCAGAGGAAGAAAAGACGAGGAGGCACTAACATTACCTAGAAGGAGATGTATGTATTAAATACAAAATGGGGAAAACAAATATAAAACAAAATAATAAATAAACATTCCAAAACAAAAAAGGCAATCAAAAATAACTTATTTTAAAGGAACTTTTAAAAAATATTTTATACAAAGTCATACAGAAATATGCACAGAATAGCACAAACACAAACATAAAACAGGACGGCCTCCACAAATGGTATGTGAAGATCAAAATGGGAGAGAGCATCCTCCCCACAAAAAAAGAACACAGAATGGAGGGCATGCTGCATAAAATACGTATGGAAATCTACGTTGTAAACAGACTTGGACAGACTTGAGTTCCGAACAAGTATGTAAAACCTTATTCTCAGAACCTTTATGGATAGCAAAACGGACGGATTGCCTCAATGAATAGAAAAGTATAATTCTATGTAATACAAGTATTGATAACATGCTGTTTATAATAAGTATGGATAGCATGTTATTTAGATCCAACATGGGCAGTGTGTTATGTACGCATATACCTATTTGACTTAAGTATAGCTTTATATTTAAAACAAGTATAGGATGTTATCAAGAACAGTATTGATACCTCAATTCTAAGAACAATTTATTGAAAAGCTGTTATTTAAATTAGGAATGGATAGCCTACTTTTAAGAACAAGCATAAGCTGCCTGTTGTTAAGAAAAGATGTAAGTATAGCAACTATTGAAACCAGCATGAATATAATGCTTTCCAAAACATGTATAGCGTAGACCATATATGGATGGCATGTTATTTCGTACAGTCATTGATACCCTGCTGTTATTGTAACAGAATTGTTACCGAGAGGAGGGTGGATTAAATGAACAATACAAACACAATTTGTGAAAGAAAATATAAATTTATGTAATAAATTATAAATGGAAAAATACAGATGTAACAACACAAAAATTCATGCACTCAACCCACAATTACACTCACAACCATTCACAATACATGAACAAATTAAATATTAATACAAAAGGAATCTCAGATGTAAAGGGATCTCTTGGACTATACACAGATCCAAGGATCCTTTACGAAAGTTAAATTAATGCAAGTATAAATTACGAAAAATGAACACAAACGACAAACTATACTATCGCACGATGGATTGCGATAACTAGCACGACCATATACTTGTATTCAATCAAGTTGCTAGCTTTTATTGATATCTATGCGATCACTTGAAATATTATTGTGATCTGACATAAGCATGCAAATACAACAATGTATTAAATTGTATTACAATTTCAATACACTTATGTGTCTCGACCCCGTATAACCGCACGATTCAGCAACAGTTGAATCGTCTCCCAGTTTCCCAGAAAACCTAGGGTTGACCAATACTATTATCGGACGTTTCCCTTCACGGATCCACCACAGTTATACGTTCAGACAACATACAACATCTACCAGAACCAACGGTTCCTCACTACCCTAGATGTCGACCCGGATGTTTTACAACTCAGACAGCTCCGACACTCGGACTTCTAGCTTTTCGGATATTTACACGTTACACAGATGTTGACGAACAGACAGTTCGACACACAGACAGATACTTCAATTCCGTTTGCACAAATCAACGGCACAATCACATTCAGATATTTATACAGAGATGTTCCACAACAAATCAGACGATATCAAAGACGTTTATCAAAAGATGGTATCAGATGTGTCAACAGCTACGGTATCAGAAATGGTATCAACTACGTTAGCAGCTACGGTATCAGAAACATTGACATCTACGGTATCAGATCTACGGTATCAGATGTTATCAACCGACGTTATCAGCTACAATAAACAAAACCAGACTAATAATAGTTGTCTCAAAAATAATCTAAGTCGTAGATTACGATATTGCATTTAAAATCTAATAGTGACTAGTAATTCCAAATATTCCACGTTTAATTGCAATAAAAGCATCATTATACGAAATGATAATCTGAATAAAATTCACAATAAAACGAAAATGTAAATTTAACACTCACCCCTTTGGCTGGAGATTGCAAGACGAGCTTATCTATCCTTCGATTAGATATTTTGGTTCCCGTAATTATTATGAGAAATATCTCGCCTTATATACTCTCTATAGGTGAACATAAATCACATCGAGCTTGCTGTGCACCACGTGAAACGAGTATTTCGGATTTCATGTAAATAACAAACTGGCACATGCAAATCGTTACACGCCACTTACCTTGGAGAAAACTACCTAATCACTCCAGGTAATGCGTGTACGACGAAATCAAGAAAATGGTGAGTTTCGTTTGCAATTCAAGAAGAACAAAAATCAGTTCAATTTTCGCCTAATTCTGTGACAGTTATAACGGTGACACATGTACAGGCCTAGGTGGGAGTTGCTTAAGGTGTAGGGAACATGCATTCAGAAATATAAAAACAACACTAGCTGTGATTAGAGCATTAAAAAGTTAAGCCTCCTGGAAACATGTGAAATTATGTTAATTCATATATAGATCATATTTTGTATTTGTTTAAATATCATTTTATTAAAAACATGGTACACATGACTGAGAATGTGGCTGTTGTGACTAGATAACTCTTCGCCCGTCTCGTTCCAGCAGCGTTATTTCTCTTGAATGCAATGTAGTCACTGGTTCAATCTTTGTCAAATTGAAAATCTAGCATTGTACTGTATTAGAAGAGTGTGACATGTATGTTGAGATAGGAAATAAACGTATATTTATTTCACAAAACATTCGCATTGAGGTCTATGGAAAAACAATTGATAATGTGATGCACACTGTTCATATCACGTATGGATGGGACAACAGTTTAGAGCAAGTATGGAGTTTATGTTAGTTAGAACATGTACATATATGAAGTTGTTTAAAATAAGTATTTAATGCCTTTGTTTAGAGCAAATATGGATAGTCTGTTCTTCAGAACACGCGTGGTTATCTTACTGTTTAGAACACGTATGGATTTACCTAATGTTTGTAACAGGTGTAGTCAGAGTCTTGTTCAGAATGACCAAGGATAACGAGATTTGCAAAAGAGTATATATGGAATGTTATTTGAACTAATATGAAAAGCATTTTGATTTAGAAGATTATGGACTGGCTCAAACAATACGGTAAGGGAATTATTTAGAATAAGTCCAGATAACTATAGTGTAATATTTAGAATCAGTATTGACTGGTTTTGATTTAGAAAAAGTCCAGATATCGATAATGTAAGATTTAGAATCAGTATTGACTGGCTTTTATTTAGAATAAGTCCATATATCAAGAGTGTACTATTTGGAATTAGTATTGACTGGTTTATTATTTAGAATTAGTTCCGATATCTATAGTGTAATATTTGGAATCAGTTTTGACTGGCTTTGATTTAGACTGGGCATTGTTAGCTTACTTTTTAAAACTAATATCAGATGCCTAGTCGTAAGAAAAAAAGTATCCTTTTTATTGCATGATCGTGTTTGTTTTCTTTATAACACATAGTACTAAGACTGCATTGGGATCGCGAATTATATCCTTATTGTGCGCAATAAAGGAACAAGCCAATACATTAATAGTCATACACATTTTCAAGCCGTCTTTCAATTTTTGGCAGTCTCCAATAAAATTTATATATATATATATATATATATATATATATATATATATATATTGTTGTTTGATTAAGATTTTTAACGTAGCTTTAACACTTATTCAGTAATATCGCTACGATGTTTGTGAAGCAGTTTATAGTGATGTCGATCACTGGTTCATCATAACGCATACACGTAGCATGATGTCCCATATAGTCATATTATCCTGACACCAGGCCGACAAGTCCTAACACTAACCACCTAATGCTGAGCGCTAAGCGATGCGGCTTTTAGTACCATTTTTGTATGTCTTTAGTATGACTCGGCCGGGGATCAAACCCACGACTTCCCGCTCCCGCAACGGACGCTCTAACCACTAAGCCACGGGATCGGTTAGTAATAATAATAATAATAATAATAATACAAATCATAATAATATTAAAATATGAAGAAGAAGAAAATGAAAAAGAAGAAGCATCTTTGATCCTCATTGGGAAATAATAACTTACAAAACATGTTTTTTTTCTTCGAAAACTGAAAGCTATGTAAGAGTTTTCAATTTGTCAGTGCATTTTCGTTGAATCAGGGTAGATAATTCTGACGAAGAAAACGTCATTGAGACCGGAAATGTTACCGTCCCTGTCCGGGTTTTTCCAAAACATAACATCATACGCTAATTCGGCACTCGAGCCGAGACAGGGGTAAATAAGACTAGAATTTCCGCTTGAAATAACTAATGACTCTTCATGTTCTATGTATATTTGTGAACATAGAGGTAAGTGAATTAGCTCTTAGTGGTATCATCTAGAAAATACTTGCATATATTTTTGATGAAACTGTTTAGAGATTCTCGTTTATAGACCCTTTAATCCACTATAAAGACATTCAATCCGTTAAGCTGGTGTATATACATTGCATACAGATGACTTGCTGTTGAACGATATCAAACTGTTTACAGTATCGACCGTGTGTGATATAGACTAAACTGCGTATTTCCTATAAGGAATAGATAAAATAGTCAGTTGTGGCAAAGACGAAGGAGGAGACAAAATAGATGAAAGTAGATTAACAAGTAATATTGATGTAATGAATTATATTATAACTAGGCAATGCTTCTTTGTTTTATAAGTGAGGTTGGGGAATATAAAACATTTCAAAGATATTTTGTACAAGAACAGTCCTGTCTTTAATGCTTTTTGTTTGGTGATTGCTTTAATTTCATATAAACCCTCTTATACATCTCTCTCTCTCTCTCTCTCTCTCTCTCTCTCTCTCTCTCTCTCTCTCTATCTCTCTCTCTCTCTCTCTGAATCATCATCTCTAACCATTAGCTTACGTGAGCGGTCTTAACAAGGGAAATACATGTGTAAATCGCATGTACATAATTATAAAGGTTACCTTCTTTCTCTAATACGTCGATAATGACAACATTTCAAACCAAAATGACATCGAAACATAATACAAGACTGCACTATATACTATGCATTTAAACGAAACGATAGTATGTAGATCTATATTGTGTAGCTAACCTTATTCGTAATTGATGGTAGACGAGTACCTAACTACTCACATATTTATTGGCTTGTTTTATTAAAATGGCTATTTACATATGTATGTTGAATTGTAAGATCTAGATTTATCAGAGATTATGAATGTTCTAGAATCAGCTTGTCTATGAATTTGATCGGTGAAATGAACCCTTCTTCATAGCTGTCTTAGTTTGTCTTATGTTTTTTTTATATTAAATGAACAAAATCTGCATCCCATATCACAACACCAGCCTTAGTGAAATATGTTTTTTATGTATTCATTGGAATTACAAAGTGTTAACTGATTTAGGACACAATCGCCATGTTGTATTTACTGTAAATTCATGTAAAGATACTTTAGATTATATCATTCTGATAAACCAAGATTGTTTACACATTAACACACTTAATGCTACTATCATATCATCACATCCAATATTTGATGGAATTCGGATGGTGTACTTATACTTATGAACTTGGTCTAAAACATTTAATTGTGATTTAATTCATTGTATTTAAAGTCGCTATTTTACGTTTTACATTCTGTTGACAAGAAATATTGTTAATTGTTGAATTTTATACGACTTATTTGTTTTCTTACCTATCTATTGCTTATTTGAAGACTATATAGTCACACATATTACATATATATATATATATATATATATATATATATATATATATATATATATATATATATATATATATATATATACACACACACACACCTACCTAACTATCGACCTATCTACCATATACATACATACATGCATGCATGCATGAACACACACACACACACACACACACACACACACACACACACATACATACATACATACATACATACATACATACATACATACATACATATTAAGCTGTATCACAATATCAATCAAAATCTTTCAGCAAAACTATCCTGCATGGAATGTGTGGTTTCTACTTTTGTTATTTTGGGATTTTTAAATCTACGATGAACAGCTTGAATCCGAAATAGTTTTGTAGCTTCTTAGCAATGCAATAATAGAAAAGCCAATAAAGGAAGCAAGATTGATTCTCACATGATAACAAGAAAATTAAAAAGCACATTAACTATATATAAATGCTAGATATCAATGTGTTTTGTATAGTCAAGCAAATCTTATTGTGTACATGCATTCAAGTTATTTTAAAAGAAGTAGATAAATATTTAAACCCACCGCTCCAACAGACCCACAAAAACACTCACTAGGGTTTTGAACTTGGCCTACAATCATGGGGTTATGATATTTTAGCAAGAATGAAACGTAAAGGTACGAATTAACAAGTGATGTTAACAATCATTAGTTTGTATTTTTGTTCCAATCTAAGATGAGCAAACAAGCGCCTTCACGTTATTTGTACGTATTGTTTGCAATCCATATGCATACTATCATTATCCTTAAGTTAGCAATTTTATTCCATGCATGGAATCCAGATTTTTCATTTAATTTGACTTATCATTTTAATGTCTAAACTGGCAATTATACGGGCGACCAAATTGTCTATAACTGACTCGGTGTTGAAAATATACCGTCCTTTTCATTATATATTTCATGTTTTCTTTTCAGGTTCAAATCGAGGTGGATATCTTAACTTGTGTCAAGAAGAAATGATGGCAACGCAATCAATATTAGTGTTAACATTTCTTTATATATCAGTGGTTACATTATTTAAAGACATACAGGAGCTAGCTCTCTTTGCATTGTGGCTGACATTTACAGTATGCAAAACACGTTTAAATTTGGTTAGTGTCATAATGATATTTATTGGAGTACCTGGATTGATATTGAATCTACGGCATAATAGACAGAGATACTTGGATGAAATTGAGGCTCTAAATAATTTAATGAGTATCCATTTTATAATATTATCACAATCATTACTTTTAGTTTCTGCTGAACAAATGCATGGCACATTGAAAAGGTTGCACAAGAAACATTCCTTATGTGTAAAAGTGCTTTTGATATCATCAGGAACAGCTGCGATTATTTTGTTTTGCACGGGCCTGGTTTGTTACGGGATAGATACAGGTCTGGCTTGGATCAATAATGGTCCATTTAATACTAGAAACAACTTTGTCTCTATCCACTGGAAATTCCATAGCGATGTTCAAAAAGTTGACATATCAGATGATGAAATAGCATTAGCACAAAATAGATGCGCTTTTAGTGAGCACCAATCTTCATTATTATCCAATCCGTATTTGTCTCACAAGGACGTGAACACATTGCCAGTTATTAAGTATCTTATACAGGCATACCCAGGAGAAGAAGTTGAACTTAAATGTTCTATGCAGATTTTTTTACATTCCAGCAAACATGTACGTGCATTCTCTTTATTTTTCTTACATGACTCTGTCGAAGTCAGGAACTCTCTAAGAAGTACATTACGAATTCCGGATGAGATCTTACAAAATAGTTCAAATTATACGTGGTCGCTGACTTTGCTTGATTTACAATCAGACGATTTTGGCGTATATAGAGCGGGTCTAAGGACCGTAGAACGTTTTGAAACAAAATGTTCAATAGGTTCTGTAACAATGTGTCATTGTGTCAATGTATGGGATGAATACGCGTGTGTATTCAATATATCACGTATTGTTGACTATTATGAATATGTTAATGCTCCCGTTGGAGCTCTGTTATACTTTGAACAGCTCCATATCCACAGCAAGAGCGATTATTTTCGTGTGGAACACTATGTCAATGGGATACCGTTGAGTATGATACCAAACATAACAAGCAAATGCTGTTTACCGTCTTTTCTTTTCTTCTCAGAAGTGATGTGGAATGGATCACCACTGAATTTAACTTGGAATAAAATTACAAACGATACAAAACAGTCAGAATTTCTCGGAATGGTATGTATGTGTTCTTCACTCTATGGAGTTCATCGATTTAAATTCTATAACGATATTTATGACAAACAACGTAAGATGTGGATAACTTCGGAATATTGGCATCCCCAAATAACGGTTGTATATCCTACGTCATCAATGTTGCCATGGAAAGCTAGATCCGAACGGGAATCCAGACTTCTTCAGTCAAGCAAAAATGAAAGAAATGTTTCAATCTTCGAAGGTACTGCATTCGAATAACTCCAGAGCAATCTAGACCAGGACTTTGTTTGGATGCAGGTTATAGATAATTGTCTAATAGTAGGTCTATTCTGCATTCTTATCACTGTATGTTTTCTTTCTTTATTGTATTTGTTGAGACTGATGTCAACATGTCGAGGATATGCTTACGAAAAACTCGGGTTAATAATAAGGGTCAAGCGTCCTGATACCGGCGGAAATCTTGCAAATGCTTTACCTATTAGAAACGAGTGCCAGTGTTACCATCACGATGTATTTGTTTTAAATGTGGAAGATGATAGACCGTTTGTTCAGTATGAACTGTATCCCGTTTTGGCAGATAGACAGTTATCAGTGTTTCTGAGCGAGGACGACCTACCGCCAGGCCGCCCTATAAAAGAAAATTTAATACATGCTCTTACATTTAGCAAGAAAGTAATAGTTGTTGTTTCTGACAGCTTCATAAACTGTAAATATCACAACAATTTCTTTCTTCCTCTAATTGTTCTTCAAATGCTGGACGAAGGCAAGATTGATTCCAGACACCTAATGCTACTAGTATCTAAACCATGCCTGGTGCCCGAGTCTTTGATACAAGATAACAGAATCGTCACACTAGATTATACCAGAAATCCCAGGGATATTTTCCTGAGAAAATTAAATGATTGGTTAGAAAGTCCAGTTATTCCAGATGGATTTGGCGAGCAACCATTATTGCACTCGGATCTTTTACAACTATATCAAGCTTGACCATCATTAGGGTATTGACAAGGTATCTTTATTTCTTCTCTGTATCTATTAATTTCAATCAGTATGTATATATATATATATATATATATATATATATATATATATATATATATATATATATATATATATAGTTATGTATATTTGTATTTCTTGTAGCTCCTAGTATAAAATTGTATCTAATTGTATCTAACTATTTTTCAAGTCTGTCATTTGTATAAAATATCTTTACTTTTGGCCAATACGACTTGAATCTGTTAAAAAATGTTTGCATACTATATATAAACATAGCTTCCTGTATAGACGAACCATTTAAAATAATTATTGCTTAGACGCTGTACCCAAGACAAAGTAGTCAGCCAGTACATGTTTACCATAATATGTGCGTTGAGCAATGTTCTCAGAGCCACTTCCTTTTCGGAAAATAAAGAAATAAACTATGGTCAAAGTGTTAATAGTATTCTGGACCCTTCCGACATTTTTCAGTTCGTCCAATCTGATCAAGGTTGTAATTTTATGTCAGGGATCTTCCAAAACTTTAAGTGTGATTTGGGTATTCAACATTTCTCGTCATTAACGTATCATCCCGTATCATGGGCGTTTGAAGGATTTCTTCCGAATTTAAAGAACACGATTGCGTTATATTCCTTTTATACCAGGAGTATTTTTAGGTAGTAAATAAGATTAGATCGTTTAACAGCCGATCACACAGAAACCGGATGACTATATTGTTCCAGATAGGTTTCGAACAACAGGTTTTTACAATCTTGTTTATTAAACGTAGGATTTTTAAGTCTTAAAGTTTTGAAAAGGATGGAAGATACAGCTGGGGCAGCTTTCTTTTTCGATACTGTGTAAAAACAAAATCAGTACCTCCAGCAGAATTATCAGTAGCCATAAATATAGCTGTATCACGAGCACATGGTCGAATTACGGATGGCAATGGGAATAATGCGTTAATATCCATTGCAGGACGACCTAGTAATTAGTTATAATATATATATATATATATATATATATATATATATATATATATATATATATATATATATATATATATATATATATATATATACAGTCAATCCTGATTGTTATGACAACCAAGGAATATAGGATTAATTATAGAGAATTATAAATATACGCCAGACACAACGGACAGAGCAGTCCCGGGTATCTATTGGATAATGCTTAATGACAATAGGTATAATTAATATTTAATACAAATAATACCTTCATACAGATTAGATAATTTTAATTTGTCCTCAACAGAGATTAGAAACCAGGGTCTGGGGCACTCATCACCTTGCCTGCATACACCAGCCGATATAGCATCATGGCTAAGCACACATCACCAGAAAATAATGCTACATGCTGGGTGTCATAAACCTTCACTATAATAAAGTTTAATTCTTGTTGATATTTATCCTTTGGAGAAAAAAATAGGTGAATGCATTTGTTGCACATAGCTACAAGTAGAAGTCATTTGCCAACATTGCATTACTCAATCTACGTTCATTTTAATTTTATTCATCTACGTAGTGTAATATATACAAAGTTGAATTCGTATTTTCTTCAATGTTAGTAGATATACCCTGTAATTATTTACAAGGGTCCAAATAAAATGTTCAGGTTATGCCTCATAATTCTTTTTGTATACAATGATGGGATGAATAATTACTTTCAAAACCATACCACTTTTAGTATAAAGTTCTTGCCGTTTATTAATATAATTCGATACTACACACAATACTAGACGGTCTCATATATGGTCACGACTTTATAAGTAAGCTCATTCGTATTATCCCACTACCTAACATTAATTAAATAATTACCTTAAACTATATTATAATAAATTGACCACCAATAAAGAAAAACAATTATTGTAAGGAAAAGTTCATAATCATTATGTCACTATGGCGCATAGAATTGAACTATCGTCGCTGAAATTAACTCAGCAGGACTAACCACATAGTTACCTAACCAAAGTGTGTTATTTATGTCGTGCTATGCAGCCCACAGGTGAAAACGTGCTTACCTATATGAAGTATAGGTTTCATTGGTGCGGAGTTAAATGTCGACGATTGACTTTCATAATCGTACTGTGAGCATTTCTGTGGCATTATGTACCGAATTGTCGATACCAAAGCTGTACTGCAATGTATGTATGTGTGTATGTATGTAGTACATTTGATATATTGCCATCCGTAGACATTATTAATATATTGAAGCTTTTCTCCTTCCTGTGCATACTAGAAGCTGAGCGTCTTGGACTAATTGGTATATTTCCACATTGCATTGATTTTGTACGGTTAGGACGTTTTCGGTTTTTCAGGCACATTTGAATTTATTAGTGCATTACTGAGATAATATATATATATATATATATATATATATATATATATATATATATATATATATATATATATATATATATATATTGTTACGTGCTTAGGCTCTAATAATCAGTAACACAGAAAGAGTGAAAACTAACAAGCTTGTAAAACTTTAACAAACAATTTATTGAGTACAAATATTTTCATAAAAGAAAATAAATAAACTTACGGTTTTAGAGAATCAAGTCCAAAAATTAATCCGAAAGAATTCAAAATTATAATCCACTAGTGGAATCGCTAAAGTCCTGATAGTAAAATGTCCTAATAGTTCCAAGTTCGAATCTTGACGAAGTAATTCAAAATGACTGACGATGTCACGTGATGCAGTTCTCATTTCATTAAAGTCAAACAAATCACAAGTTTTTTTTTTCCAGATAAATGATACAATAGTTTCCTCTTGATCCAAAACGAATTGAAATGATTTCCAATACAAATTAATAACACAATAAATTCCTCTTGTTCCCAAACGAATTGAAATTATTTCCAATATAACTCAAACACAACTAATAATTTAAAGCCCAGAGATTCTACTGGCTTTTTTTTACAGTACAATAATTTAAATGCCCGTTTTTCGTAAACAAGAGGAATCACGTGATTTTCCAGTAGGTCATAAAAGAGCCCATGCTCGCAAAATCATGCAAACAGCATGATCTAGAAAAATCAACCAATCATTTTTAAAGCAAAGGATTAATGTCTTTGGAATTAACCAATCAATGTAGAAATTTGTTGACACTCTCTGAACCAAGGTCAGAAAATGAAGCCAACACTTGTCGTTTATCAGCAAAGCTAAGGTCATAAAGATTTTCTAGAATAATCTCCCAATTAATGAATTTTAAACCCAAAATGACAAATTTGGATCTGACATTTAAAAATAAATGATTTAAATCAAATATACGTAACTATATATATACATATATATATATATATATATATATATATATATATATATATATATATATATATATATATATATATATATATATATATATATATATATATATATATATATGCGCAGCTAATGTTTCGTACTGGTATTTTGAACTTTTTTGAAGTTTATCTTGTAGATTTAAATCAATTACCAGAGTCCAGTTGAAAAAGGAGTAAGGAGTTCTTTGGTGCGGAATTATATTCGTAAAGGTCGAATGTTGACTTCTATACACGCATTGTGGAAATTTTCTTATATGACAGTATGACTGTATTTACCAAAAGGTCGATACTGTAAGAGTTTGTCGAAGGGTATTATGTTCCACATGGTCATTAATCTACAACACCTTCATCTAACGATGCAACATTATGATCATTATTTTAAAAAGTCACTATCATGGGATATTTAACCTATTACGATCTCAAGCTTTGCTTTTTCGTCGTGGGATAGTACCCTTTGCCCATGGCACGTGACGCCACCACTGTTCCAAATAGATCGATCTGTTCTTGGATCTGTTCTCTTCATTCTGTACACTCAGCCGCTCTCAAGTGTCATAGATCCATCACCCAGTATTGCACCAATTGTACGCTGATGACACCCAAATATACAAGTCTAGCCACCCAACTGAAGTTGATGCTACCATCCATGGAGTAGAGAAGTGCATTTCTGATGTGAAATTATGGATGACGTAACAAGCTGCAGATGAATGATGAAAAACTGAGGCTATTCTGATCACAATACAAAGACTTTCTCGTTCATATCATTTACCTCAGACAATAAATATCTGCAACACCAACATTAAATTCTCACAGTCAGTACGTAACCTAGGCGTTACTCTAGACAGTACTCTCACATTGCACCAACATGTCATGAACATATGCAAGGCTGCATATCTTGAATTGAGACGCATCAGTTCCATTCGTACATATTTCAGTTGATGCCACCAAAACACTTATGTGTTCATTAGTAATTTCAAGACTGGACTATTGTAACTCAATTTTGTATGGTTTGTCACAATATTTACTCCAAAAACTTCAAAAAGTTCAGAACACAGCTGCACGGATCATCTTTAGAGTACCTCGATCAGAGAACACCTCACCACTGCTCTGCACCCTACACTGGCTATCAATCGATACAGAATCAAACACAAAATGTGTTCTCTGTGCTATGTGTATACACCCATGTGTATACACCAGCTAGATCCTTACGCTCTTCTTCTGATAATCGTATACTCATTGTTCCCAAGGTGAAAACAATGTCATATGGACAACGTTCGTTTGCACACCAGGGCCCGGTGACGTGGAACGAATTGCCCATTGAAATTAGACACAAAGACACAGTGGTCCCTTTTAAGAGTGATCTTAAAACTCAATAAGGAATTGGGCAGCTATTACAAATATACTTATGTACGCTTAAAGTGCATCAGCATTTTAACCAATACAAATTATGTTTGTAAAAGAAAACAAGTAGCAAGGCATTTCATCGTGTTCAGTATTGACGTTGTCTCCAGGTAGCATACCCTTTCGTCGATGCCTGCTCTTCTTGTCCACGTTCATGAAATGTATTACCCTTTAAAAACCTTTTAGTAATTTGCTTTGTTCTATTTCAGAATCTGATGTTGAGCGATTTCATTTGAATTGATCGAAAGGAAATGTTTCACGGCAAGCACATCAACATAGTTATAGTAGCAACTACATTTACTGTGTTCTTGAACAAGTTGTCAGAATTATCATTGAACCTGTACTGGTTATATATAATACTATATGTGTCAAAGCAAAAATAACAGATAATAAGATCAGAATCTATTATGTATTCACAAGCTAAAGCAAAATAAGAAAAACAAAATTTCAGGAAATTAGAAGCTGAAATACATACCTTACATGCTTTAGTAAATCAAAATAATAACCCCACTACGATGAAAGAATTGAACAAAAAACAAGCGGATTTAGAAGAAAGGAGGAAAAAAGAGGTGGAAGGTATAATGTTAAGATCTAAGGCAAGATGGTATGAATCTGGTGAAAAAAACTCTAAATATTTTCTTAATCTCGAAAAGAGAAATTACACAAACCAAACAATAAAAGAATTAACTAAGGAAGATGGAACAAGGGTAACAGATTCAAAAGAAATATTAATTCAACAGAAAGACTTTTATGAAAAATTATACCAAAGTAAAAATAAATGTAACTTTCAAACGCTTAACCACTTTTTTAACCATGATAAACAACTCTCAGATTTTGAAAAAAAATCATGTGAAGGTAAGTTAACGTTTGAGGAATGTGGTTTAGCATTAAAAAATATGAAAAATGAAACTAGCCCTGGTTCTGATGGATTTACGGTAGAATTCTACAAATTCTTTTGGAAAGACTTAGGCGGTTTTCTCTTTAGGTCTCTAAATACTGGATACGATATGCAACATTTTTCAGAATTTCAGTCTCAGGGGATCATAACGTGCATTCCAAAAGAAGATAAAGACAGGAAATTTATAAAAAAATTGGAGACCAATCTCACTACTTAATGTAGATTACAAGATTGCTTCAGCGTCAATTGCTAATAGGGTCAAAAAAGTACTCCCGTTTATCATCAGTGACACCCAAAAGGGTTTTATGAAAGGGAGATTCATTGGTGAAAATACAAGACTTTTGTATGACCTGATGCAATACCTTGAGGAAAAAAATGAATTTGGTCTTCTCCTATTGATACACTTTGAAAAAGCTTTTGACTCAGTTGAATGGGACTTTCTGGAAACTGCTCTGAAGTCTTTTAACTTTGGAGAATCAATTTGTCACTGGTTTAGGCTTTTTTGCAATAAATCAAAAAGTTGTGTTATTAATAATTGACATTTATCCCCATTCTTTAATTTGGAGAGAGGTTGTCGCCAGGGAGACCCTATATCACCCTACTTTTTTATAATAGGAATTGAACTTCTTGCAACAGAACTAAAGAAAAACACAAATGTTACAGGCATTTTTTATAATGAAATGGAGTTCAAATTAGGGCAGTACGCTGATGATGCTTTTCTATTATTAGATGGTTCTCATTTGTCCTTGAGGACAACCATGCAGATTTTAAATGATTTTGCTTTGGTGTCAGGTCTGCACTGCAATGTTTTGAAATCGAAAGCAATTTGGATTGGAAACAAAAAATATTCTAATGAAAAAATATGTCCAGAAATTGATATTAACTGCTCAACGTCCAATTTTAGATTGCTGGGAGTATATTTCTTTTTGAACTTGGAGTATATGGTAGAGCTTAATTATTCGATGAAGTTAAAGGAAGTTAAGATACTGCTTGGCTGGTGGAGTAGAATAAATTTATCCCTTATTGGAAAAATTACTTTGATAAAGTCCTTGCTTTTGCCTAAATTCATTCATCTTTTTGCAGCTTTGCCAAATCCTCCACCCCATCTAGAAAAGGAACTGAATACATTATTTTTCCAGTATATTTGGGGCAGTAAAACTGAGAGAGTTAAAAGAGACACACTTATTGCTTCTTTTGAGGAAGGGGGTTTAAATATGATTCACTTGCATTCATTTGTGTGTTATATAAAACTTTCCTGGATTAGGCGCCTCTTAATAAACGAAGATGGCTTATGGCAAAAACTGGTTTCTGAACAAATATTTGGAAAATTTGGAGGTATGCTGTTACTTTCATTAGGAAAAACTAAATTAAAAGTAATTTCTAAATTAATTAAAAATATTTTTTGGCGTGATGTTATTTATGCGTTATCTCAATGGAAAAATGAACCATCTACTGTCAATGAATACTTGTCTCAAGATATCCTTAATTTAGTAACTGTAGATAATTTTAAATTATACACAGGGTGGAGAACAAACGGTATTGTAATTATTTAACATCTTTTTTGATGCACAAGGGTCTCTATTAAGTTTTGATGAAATAAAACAAAAAACAAAAACAAATAATTTCATACAGTACTTTGCTTTTATTTCAAAGATCTCAGTGATGTGGAAAAAGAAAATTAAAACTTTCTTTGAAAGTGGAAATAGTTTTCTTGTAGCTTTGGACAAAACATCTCTCCTTAGGATAAGAGCAAAGAATAAATGTATCTATAAAGACCTGATAAGAACCAAAATAATAAAGCCAAATGGTAAACATGAAACTTGGTCCAGACAGCTAGAGTGTGCGATTGGTACAAATGAATGGACCAACTCTTTTGTTTCGGCTAGATTTTGTACAAAAGACACAAAACTGATTAGCGTTAACTTTAGATTTCTCCACAGAAATATTGCCACAAACCAGTTTCTAAAAAAGATTAATTTAAGTGATAATGATACATGTACCTTTTGTAATGCGGGAATAGAAGAAATTGAGCACTTATTTTATGACTGTTTAGTTACTGAAAACTTCTGGAAACTGTTGGTAGAATGGATCCAAACTTATGACCCAAATTTTAGAATTACACGAAAAGATGTCTTTATAGGAAATAACAACTTTGATGATCTTATTAACTTCCTAATTTTGCTTGCAAAATATGTTATATACAGATCACGTTGTGCATCAAAAAGCCCAAATCTTGCCTATTATAAAAATTGTGTTTTATCATATAAAACCTTGGAAAAATATGTCGCCATAGTGAATAACAGAAGTGATGAGTTTAAAAGAAAGTGGACCCTATTATCAACTTTTGGTACATGAATTATTATTATTATTACTATTATTTTTACTTTTAAAAAATTTATATATTATTTATATATTATTATTATTTGTTTTAAATGCAATTTCAAACATCTTGGGGTTTGTATGCGAGTATGACTTTGTGTACAATAATTGTGAATGTAAGTAAGTGTCTGTGTGTGCATGTGTGTGTGTGTTGTGTAGGGAACACATGTAGAGATCAGGACACAAAAGAATTTAAGATCATGCCCCATACGCCAGGTCAGGTGGTGATGTAGGGGAATATGTAAAATCCTGATACCTTGTGTTCAATATAAAAAAAAAAAAAAAAAATTTTAGAAGCGTTCATTTGGCAAACCAAGGCTTCCTCCAAAATCGTAAAAAAGCGTCCATTTGGCTAATTAATGCTTTCTCGAAATTGAAAAAAGAAGACGCCAAAGTCGTTGTCGCGCCTCCCCCCTCTGCTGCTATGGGTTTAAAAATCCTTTTTACGATGAAAATCATTTATGATCTCACAAACAGACTAATTTGTAAAACCTCACCTCGTAGATCAATGAGATTATTGGACTGGACAGTGAGACTGAAATTAATTCTCGTTAATGAATCATTATGACATCGCATATAGACGGAATTAGTTGGATCCTTAATTATTAAAAATCCTGGAGGAGCTGTTGGTGCAAATGAATATAAAATATATCCCTGCTGAGCTTGATTTGATCTTTCGAGATTTATTTGATAACTCCCTTCGATGACATCACATACTAGATTCAATGCAATCACCGAGGATATATTGACGTTTTATGGAGTAATATGCCTACCACCACCGTCTTGGTCATTATTATATGTCAGGATAGTTGTTTGTGGTTGTGGTGCTGTTTTTCTCCATGCGTATTGAGTTTGTTTAAATTTTTCATCGATGATATCATTAAGTCCTTTCTTTAGTGTTGCTACATCGATGTATTTAGGAAATTTAAACTGAGATATATTATCTGCTCTTAACGAAACATCAGTCAAAATTCGTTGTCGTTGTTCTCCTGTGCTATTAATCACCATGTTTAATGTTCGGTTATGAATATATTCTACATTGAATATAACCTGATTTAATATATGTATATGCTTGATAATATCATCATAAATTTCTTTTCTCCCGGCAATATAAAGATTAAATTTATAATCTAGAAAAGAAATCTGTCTGTCAAATGCTTGATAAATAGTATCAAACCAGTATTCAAAATCAGTAAATTTTATTGAAACAAGATGTTGATAATCTGGTTCATTTTGTTTTCCTTTAACAAATGTCAAAAGAAGATGATTTCTTTCATTTTTGATAACAAAATTCAATTTCTGCTACCTGTACTTTTTATTTTATCAAAATGAGTCTTAATTATATAGTTATTACCACTGTCTGTATTATCATCGGGATATGATTGTTTATCTGTGGTAAAATCAGATTTTTTCGGTTCAGGTGATATATTAACGGTTTCTTTTCGAGGTGGGATTTCAGGCCATCATAACACGGTTCTAACTGAGCTATTATAGATATCTACGACATATCCGGGTGAGTTTATCTCAATGGCAGATGATAAGTCGGCTCATGAACTGTTACAGAGATTTTCGATTTATTTCCAGTAATGGATTTTATTCTACGCTGAAATTCGTTATTGATTTGTTCAATTTGGTGTGACACAGATGGTAGCGAAACAATGTTCCAGTCTGGGGTACCATCCGGGTTTTTCTTATTCGCAAAAACCAGGGAATTATTTGGGTGCTGACCACCGAAAGGTGTTGATCTAATATTTGGCCAACTATGGTATACTCGTAGTTTTGCTAGTGCTATCTCATTTACGGGAATCGCAGAAGGGAAATTCACACTGGTTTCAGGATTGGTTGATGTTATTGAGATCATGCTGGTTTTCACCGGTGTGGTATTTTCTGCTATTCGTTGAAGTAGTTCTTGCGATGTTGCCATTGCTATTATACTCATGTTGTTTTTCTAATTTTGATATCGCGGAATCATAAACACGTACCATCGCTGAAAACTCACTATCGGATATTAGTGTGTCATCTAATGACGACGATATCATCGAGGATAATTGTGAGTACGCTGTTGACACAACATGAAATGTAACTACGTAATCTTGCAGTTTACGCTGGATGCATGATGATATTTTATTTGTTATTATTGAAATAATTCCCGCGATTGTTGTCGCCGCTGATATATAAATTGGAACAGTTATCGGGGCAGCCATTGTCACAGAGGAGAGGATAATACCAGCTTCGGTGATTACACCACTCACCGATTACACGGTAAGATCGACTGCGGTGATTCTTCGTCGGTATTTGTTTTATATGTACTTGATACTCCTCACTGAGTGTTTTGAGTTTAGTTTGAAATTCTCTGACCTGATCATATCGATATTGCTGTGATGACATTTTAATTTGAAAACATTAGTGTTTTTAAATTGATTTCAATTTAGTTCTTTACTTAAATCCGCTACGAATTCCACATACCATGTTACTGAAACTCTAGCCAAATTATTATCAGTGGATGTTATTGTGAATTGTTCAATAGCTCCCTTGTCGATGATCGTTGATATCGTATGATTGACAACAGATGAATTCGTTGATGAAATATTAAATTGAGTCGGCGACACCAGTGTTAATCGATAAGTACCTTTGACGGCCGCGGTGATATTTAATACGTTAGTGGATGGTATCCACGAAAATGATCCTTATTGAATCGCGTACACGTTATTTATGATATTTTTTTGTTCGTGAGGGATTTTTATTTTTTCAAGTTTTTCTATCATTCTTGATGACATCGTTGGTCGTTTTAATATCTTCGCGAATAACTCCTAATCGCTTATTAATCGCGGTTATTTCATGAAGTTTCGTGATAATACCAGCGAGATCTGTTTTGATTTCTTCGGGTTTAGCATTGTTACCAAAATATTTATCGACGTCATCATCGGTTGTTTCTAAAATTGTTACGTAGATTACCAAATTGAACTATATGAGTATCATACTGGGATCGCAATTTTATCATATTATCCATACAGGTTTTTATCTCCGTGAGTTTCGGTGTGGTAACCGGTGGATCTCCAAAGAAATTGTTTAAGGAGACCTGAAAAGTGTTAATAGTTTTTTTGTAACGCAGTAAACGCATTTACGGGCATGGTGTATTCATCACGTAGTTTTTTTAAAATATTTATATCGTTGATGAATAATTATCACCGAGCGCTGCTAATTTATCTGTGAGCGTCGAAACAAGTACACCCGGTTTGAGTTTACCCTCCTTGGAAAACGACGCGATATTATATTCTACTGCCTCCCGTCGTTTTGTCAAAATATCATCAAAGGAAATATTACTAGTTTTCAATTTACCCTGAAACTATACAACTATTTCACTGGGAACAACACTTGCTAAGTTCAACATTTCAGCTATTTCATCTTCAATTATTTTTTTTAATATTTAGGTTGCAGATATTCCCGCAGTACCATCGGCACCGGGTTTTTCAGGCTTGATAAAGATCTCCCCCAAATATCAATCATGTTATTTTATGTTGCATTCGTATCTTTAAGTAATTCATTATTGTGTATTCGTAGACGACTTTATAAAGTGATTAAAATGATGCTGAAACCGCCATTAACATTTCAAGGACTTCTGCCCCACAAGAGTTTTCAAGTAAGCCCAGTATGAGTACCAAACAGGAACTGAATAATCCAATTTTGGATATATACTAAAGAAATCTTCATTCTTTATAAGGAGGAAATCCATACGGGTCAAAATAAATGACACATTGTGACATTGTGGATGTATCACGTAACCCGCCCAATGTACTCCAGAATTATTGTTAAAACCGATATCAAGTATGCCGGTTTCAAAGAATTTTGGTTGTACCGGCAACTGATTTTCCCTGAATACACCTATGAAGTGTTTTATTGGGAGTTTCTTTACTATATCAAGCGTGTTAAGATTGGATTTTTCAACTATGGGTTTTGGTGATATATCAGGCGTGTTAAGATTGGACTTTTCAACTATGGGTTTTGGTGATATGTTAGCAGAAACGGGTTTATAAAACCACGCTGTTAGTTGTTTTCACTTGTTCGAATAAACTTTTCCAAATATCAATCATGTTATTCTATATAATTTCTTTATAAAATGCGATTACTCGTATATTCGTGTACGACCTGATGAGGTGGTTTTCTTGATGATGAAATAGCGACAAAGATAGTCAATACTTCTATGCCGCATATTGGTGGGTCATTCATTTTCTGTGTTCGTAGCGTAGAATACCAGAGAGGGTTTTTTAAGTGGTTTATATAGTGAATCAATTCATTAGGCGGAGCTAATCCATATGAGTCAGAATACAACATAGACAATTGCACGCGGACCGATCGCGTATGAAATCCAGTGGGTTCCACGTCCGGTGCTGTTATCGAAATTAATATTACCGGTTTCAACGCTGTTTGGTTGTGCCGGTAATTGATTTTTCATAGAGACACCTCTTAATTTTTGTATCGCTAGTTTTTTTAGCAGCATCGAGTAAATCAAAATTTGACATTGGAACTATTTCCGGTGTTAGTAAAAATGTTCCTGGGATTCTCAGACCGCTTCCCTTGTACCATCAATACGGGGTTCCTGGTAGTCTAAGACCCTTTCCCTTTTTTTGTATTCCCGTCCCTTTTTGGGTTCATATGATTGAGCAATGCTGTGTACTGCTTTTGCACCAAGAGCTCCAGCGGCTCCCAACGCAGCTGCTTTACCAGCTGCATTTAATGCTGGAATCTCAGCGAGAAGTGGGAATACACCGCCTTATTGTATCATGTTTTTTATTGCAGCTGCAGAGAGTATGATCTGAACACCTTTTTTATCTTTGAAAGTGTTTTATCTGCCGAGTTGTCAGCTACAATTTATTCTGACATCTGATTGTGTTTCAGCGATATCGTGGTTCCACATTTTTTAGCCGATTCCGATTGCAATTTTTTAAGTTGACCAGGAGTCAATGTAACACTAACAACACTGTACGACATCTTATTAAAACTACTAGTAGTTTAAATGACAGATTGATCTAATTGTTTCATATTTTCCACTGGCGCATCAACTATTTTCATTTTTGCACCAACACCGTCAAGTAGCATTGATTTGTTGCTGAGAATTACAGGAATTGCTCTGTAACCAACACCAGCAGGGTCTATAGTAGCTCTAAAGTATATGTCAACTACGGATTGTCTGGTTAAACCAAGATGTTCCAGTGAAAAATAGATCGAATATATTTTTTTTTTAATCCAACTGAGATATTTGTAGATCTTCTATGGTAATTGATGGGATCATTACTGGCATCCACAATGTTAGTTTTGTTAAAATAACTTTACCCACAGTAACACCAGCATCATGACAGATTGCATCATTATCAGTACCTTTTCGCACGAGTGCTACTGTATGCTTCGCTCCATAGATAGCTTTTCTAACATTTCTGCAGAATCCGAAAATATGATGCAGTGGAATTGCGCATGAAAATTGTCGACGCTGTCCCACTAACGTTGCTACGCGTGTTGCAAACCCCATGTTGTAATTAGGATTTGTTACAAGTTCTTCTTCTACTTCAATAAATGCTTCACAAAGCAAAAAGTATTTACTGGTATCTTGGACTTGAAGTTCAATTCTTGATCGAATATCCGGTTGTCATGCATGATAGGAATAATATTGATAATCCTGTACAGAATCATCTTTGCGTACTGAGGCGTCCATATCAAAGGCTGGATCAGATGTCCGTTTGAACATTTTATTATTTATTCCTCGATCTAAATCATGATTGTGCTCGCGGTTTTCGTCGTGGTTTCAAGCCGCTTCCCGCTATCATATTTGCAATATTATTGCGCTGTGCCTCATATGCTTCATTGGCCAACGACGAAGTCGCCAACGATGCTAATTTCTGATCCACTGCTTTGTTTATCATTTTACTAACACTTGCAGGTATCACTTCAGTAGATGGTAACGCCAAGTCATTGCCGGTTGCATTTTTAGTCGAACTAACGACATTAGTTTTTCCTTCGAGGCGGAAAACGCTTTCCCGGCAACATCTCCAACAGCGCTAATTCCTCTATCGCGAATAACATCAATGGCTTTCATCGAGAATTGTTTTGCTAATGGCGTTATTTTTGGAACCATTCTTGAAAATAATCCTGCAATGCTATTGCCGAGACCATCACCATAGTATGCTCTGTAAACTGGCAATCGTGAGTTTAATACATAGTCCATTGTTGGTTTATCGACGTTGTAGTGTATGATCATCTTATTTAAATGATATTTATCTAATCGTAAAAATCCTACGGATTTTTATTGCTAGCAATTTTCATCGTAAACGATTTCCAATAAAAAGGATTTTTCGTTCCAAGAATTTTCGACGAAGTCATCAATGAGATTAATCACTATGATAACCATAAAAATCCGTAGGATTTTCGGCTAGCTCGTCAATAAACTCTCTGTATACACCAATATTCATAATGCCACCCTCAAATAGTCACCTGCAGATATCAGCGGCTTCATTAGTTATTTCCTGTTAGTCATTTCAAGCTCGTTTTCCTGCTACAAGAACCTCTAATCGTGATATATCCCCGAGAATATTATTAGGACAACTAACTTGACTACTACCTGAAACGGAGTTTCTAACTCCACTTGGAGCTCCACTTTGAGAAAAACCCTCCCCACTACTAAAACCGGTTTCATCCTGTGCATCATCATGTTCGTCTCGATCAGATGGCATATACAATGATTGCTTATTAGCAGACTCCAATAATCTCAAACCCGCATCATCATCATCAGGTGGTGTTTGCTTTTTAGGTGAGAAAGATATTTTCTTTGAAGGTTGTTGTCTTTTTCTTTGCTTTTAGTTCTTGATATTGATCATACACTGTACCCACCGCATTGAGGTATCCAAGGTATGATGCATTATCTTGATAAATTGTTTCTTGTTTTAGTTTTGATTTTGTATAATACATCAGCCCAATCTTGTATATTTTTAATATGCTTGTATTGTTCTGGTTTCAGCATTTTTTTTCTGTTTTCATAAGTCATAACAAAAAGCGCAGGAATTTCTGCTAAGTCAGTCTTATCAATTGCTGCTAACCCCTCCTTATTTAATCGATTGCGTAATTCATCTATTATTTTTTCATTTGTTTTTTTCTTCGGACCAGTTGGGTTTTTTGTAATAACGGTGATGTTGTTTCAGTTTCCCCGTCTATTTTTTTCAAGCACAGGAAAAATAGGCGCTTCTATCCTTTTCTTTTCTTCGGGGACATCTCCCCATATTGCTCTTTCAGTGGTCGATTATACATCTTTGCTTGCAGTTGTTATTGGTTTAAGTAACTGTTCAGTATCTTTTATGAAGTCTGTCTGTAGCCCCTATCTCGCTTGCAATTTCTTTCGAACGGAATTCCAAATGGGGATGAAATTTCTTAATTGCGACTAACCGTTCGCGCGCTAATCTAGTCGTTACCGCTTCACCTACCATTGTAAATTAATGTACGATCTAAATGTAGTTACTTTGTCACCAATGAAACATCTGTAGATTGTTTCACGCACCCAGCTCACTACATTACTTACGTGTAGTCCATTGATAAAGTCACCATTGATTAAATTACCGTCCAATAGAATTTCGTTCTAGTTGAGTAAGCGCACATACCTGTTTTAGGTAAGTGCCATACCTGTCTGCTTCATACCTTATATTATTCATGTATGTATGGTGTGTTTACTGTGTTGAGGTAATCAAAGGGGGATTTTCATTTCGGCGGATAATCTCTCTTATTGTTTTGATTTTCTAATTAATTGTGCGTTTGATTTCATATTGCTGCCGCAATTATTTTCTTATTTTTTCGACAACAGTGAATAACGGGACGAACTTATTGATAGCGTTACAGAATGCAAGGGAGTCATAAATATCATACTGATTTAAAATAAAAAAGGAATATGATTTTGGTAACACGTATTTATTGCTTCGAGAATTATCTTCAATATCTTGAAAATCAGAAAGAATCTGATCACAATTTAATTTATCTGATAATTGAATTCCTTGATTTTTCAAATTTAAATTTCGGTTGTAATCTCATTGATATTTTCAGAATTCATTTATATAATAATATATACTTCTAATAGATTTTATTTTAAAAAACAAAAAAATATTTAATATTTTTTTCAAAAATAAACAATAGGCTATGATGAACGATTATCATTCACTGGGTCCCTTATTTAGCCTTTGTGTTTTTCATAGGGTTTTTTCTTTTGAGATTTTTTTCTCTTTGAGAATATTTTTCTCATTGAGACATTTTTTTCTGTCTTTGTTCTTAATTTCGAGATTTTTTCTCTTTGAGATTTCTCTCTTCTTTTTTTTTTGGACCTAATGACCGTTTCTTTTAGCCGATGGTTCATTCTGATTCTGAACTATCCTCTGGGATTACCCTTGTGTGTGACATAGAGCTTTTGCATCCATGCTATTGTTTATTTTGGGGGCGCCATTGTTGTTGTACACCTCCCCCCCAAAAAAAATTTCCCGGGGTGCAAAATCACATCGTCACGTATTTGACGTGACGGGAGGTGTACACGAAGTACTTTTAGGCCGGCGCTCACAATTATATAGAAAAACCTTCGAAATCGGTACCGTCGACAATTGGCTGTCACGAGATTCGAAAGATAGGTCCCATGACCAGATTTCAACGCGTTATGGAATACGCTAAATGTTCTAATCTACAAGTATATAATTTAAATACGATATATGTGTATCAATCACAGTTATTCTGTATGCCATGGTATATTTTCCAATTTTGTATCGCCTTTATTATTTTCGACAAATCTGTTGTGGTTTTTCTTTCCGTGTTAGGAAGGAATTTGGGTACATGTAAGACAATCAGGGTTGTGTTGTATCACTCCCGTATTGTATGGGGAATTGTGTCAGTTTCTTAGTTTGAGGCAGAGTGCAGTTTTGTTACATCTTATCAGTTTGGGTTGGCGGGGGGGGGGGTCAAATATGCCATTTGGTTACGGTCAAACTGATAGAGATTGCCTTATGCGGAAAATAAACCAACATAACACAAAACCATGATCGCATTGAGTTACACGTGATTACAATAAGAGAGTTATCGTTGTTTCAAAACTACACACACAAGCCTACACGAGTTATTCCCCTTGGTGTTATATATAATATTTCAGTTGTAAATGAATTGAATTCTTTGTCCAGTTCTTTTGGAAATCGCTGACCGGTTTATATTCTATGCCACTTTTTGTATTGAGGACTCGCAAATATCGAAATATTTTCCGGCTTCAGTCATTAATTGAAACACCCTTTGCTCGTTATTTTCTATATTAAATGATTTGATACATTTTGCATTTTTCAGGTGTTTCCCAAACCCACCTCGTTTGGAATTATCACTTTGTGAAATAGCTTGTAGATTCGATAAAGAATTATCAGTTTCAATACCATTTATGTGATCGATAAAAAAACCATCCTTTATCAATCCATTAAACACCTCGTGGAAGAATCTGTGATTAGTATATGTTTGCCCTCCAGCGCCAAACATAAGATATCCATGATTATTCACAACACCAACTGGATTCTTCAACCTGCGGTGTCTAACAATACCGTCACGAGACGCTTCATAATTGGAAATCACGGGATGTGGTTGAAATTCTTGGTTCATTTATATACTATAATATTATTTGTCTAATTAATTATTTGGTTTAATTATTACTTGGGAACAATGAACAGTTGCACTCTGCTGGGCCCTGGTATGAAAATGAACGTTGTCCATTTGACAAATAATGAATATACGATTGTCAAAAGAGAAGCGTAATAATCTGGTTGGTGTATACACATGGGTGATGCCAGATAGGTAAGTTGTACTGGATATAGTCGTGAAACGTAGCATAAAAAACAAAGTTTGTATCAAATGGACATTAAGTGGACGAACAAGATATTACATAGTTACAAGAGTCCAGTCTTGAACAAAAAGTGTCTTAGTGGCATCAACTGAACGATATTTAGAATGGAGCTGATGCCTCACAGCTCAAGATATGCATCCATAAATATGTTCTTGACACGTAAGTGCAATTTGAAAGTACTGTTCAGAAAAACACATTGTTTTCGTATTGACCGTGTGAATTTAGTGTTAGTGTTGCTGATACTAATTGTTTGAAGTAAGGAATGTGAATGAAAATGTCGTTGTTTTGTGTTCAGAATGACCTCTATTTCAGCATCATTCATCTGCCACTTGTTACATATCATCCATGATTTCATATCAAAAATGCACCTCTCTATTCCTGGATGGCAGCATCAGTTTGAGTTGAGAGGCTTGACTGGTATATTTGGATGTCACTAGCATACAAATGATGAGCCACTGGATCATAATATATGACACATGAGAGTGGCTGTAATAGTAATATATCATGGTCTATTGTGTCAAATTTTCCATACAATTTAAGGATATTGAATAGTATAATGTTTCAGCTATCGAAAGCAGAAATAATGTCATTAACTATTTTATCAAAAGCATCAGACGATTATCCGCCTTTATCAGCGGCCGATTCGATGAATTATCTCGCGTTGAAAGACGCACGTCTGAAGAAATACGAGGTTACCGAGGATTTGTTTTCAAAGAAGTGTATTTATAGCAAACCCGTGAGACACGAGACGTTAACACAGGTCGTCAGAAGGACCTGCAATTACTTGGAAAGACGGTGGTAATGTTGTCAGGACATTTGTGATTTTTATAATTGTCTTGCTTTGGGACCAGCTATTGACAACTTGTGGATCAAAATCCAAGGGAACTGGAGAACCATGGTAGGGATAATGAGGTAAGGCATTTAGGACAAGCAATGTTTCCCTTCCAAAGAGTGGAGTCATATTTCGCCCAATTGTCTAGGGTGTACTACTACAGTCCTAAAACGGATCCTAGTACAAAATGACATACTGATTTGGTTTAAATGGCCATCTACGCTTTTAGACCAAACAATAGTCCACATTCCTATCGCAAGTATGGAATTTATGTTCATAACCAGCCCGATCTACGATCTTACTATTGTGCAGGGATGAAGACTCTCAACCAAATGACACTTCAGATCTCATCTCAGCAGTGCAATCACGGACTCAGGTAAAGGAAGACAACAAACCCCTACGTGAATTAAAAGTACAAGAAGCCTTTACTGATATCTCCAACGAGGAATTTCATAATGAGTAAGAATGTGACACGTCGATAGGTGCAACCGCAAATAAAGCATTATCGGGTACCTTGTTGTCGTGAAGGAATAAAGGTGCCTATATTCTTTACTCGAAAAGGTTTAATGTATAGGGATAATTCAACACTTGATAGGAAGCTCTTGCAACTAGTTGTCACACATACATTCAGGTCGCATGTACGTTGCGCGCGAGTCGAGAATTGCGGGTCATTTAATTGTGAAGAAACCAACAAATAGGGTATTAACATAATTTTTGTATACTTTAACGATCTTGTCATGTTTGCAAGAAGATTCTCTATAAGGTCAGGGTAACTAGAGTAACGTTATGTCAATTCGCTTGATAGGTTCTCCGTTTCAAAGAGTGGCCGTTCACATTCAGATCGGAACATCCGATAAATCTTGACACTGTTAGATTACGGTAGTGCTAGAAACGGATCTTACGGATTGTGGTGTATTTCTCACATCAAATCTCTTGGCATAAATTAGTAGCTTGTTATCCCTTAAACAGTAAAACACAACGCCCTACCACTCTATGTGCAATTGCTTGGTATAGAAATTCAACGGGATTTAGCAACTTGGCACTCTACTATTATGGGCAAGTGATTCGTTCTGTGTTGGGCTAAATTTCTCTTGTTCAGAAAGACTTTGTTACAAACATCACATTTGTGTGTCTCTCCAACGTGTATCTATCTTTTTTATGATTCTTATAATCCTGAACTCTCTTTTGGTACACCTCACAAGTAGTGTAATTTCTTTTTGACTTTTCTTCAGGTAAGTTTTAAGATTTCGTTTTTTCTTTATCTTTCGTATCTTGCATTATTAATCAATAGTCAATGCAACACCAAAACGTCGAGGTGTCATTACATATCAAATCATCTGGAAAAACGTACCCAAGGCAAAACGGAAACGGCTCCAAACGGACGTGTACCAAAAGGCCCGGGTCAAAAAGGCCCGGTCCAAAAAGGTCAGTAACGGGCGAGAAAGAACCTGGACGGAAACGGTCCTGGTCAGAAAGTACCTGGACGGAATAGATCGGATTAAAAATGACAGTTCATAAGATTGATAAATAATAATAATAATTAATTTTTTCTCAAAAAATAAAAATCGAAATAAAACGTTCTAGTAGTATTTAGGCAACACAAAAATCAATATTTATGCAAAATGTTAAACGCAGCGTCATCTTCCAATGTATACACGTCTGGCCATCACTACCAGATATCAACACTATGTCGTAGTTGCTACATTAAGTATCGTATATTCATTATTGATCGATATATGTTTTCTAGAGAATAAACGAGGACCGCCTGTGTGGCCGATGATGAAAAATGGATGTAGCAAATACAAAAAAAACGCAAAATTTTAATCAAACGTAGAAAAACGCATTTTTCGAGGTAAATTAAAACAAGAATAAAAACGTTGTTATCATCTATGGTATTGCTAAACCAATGAGCTGTCAAAACTGAAATACAGGTTAGTAATGATTAATGCCTAGAAAAAAAAAACCACGGACAGCAAACAGCAGCATTTTACCCATTATGCAAATTGTAGTGTCGATATTACTAAAGTATAAGCGATCACCATATACTTTTCACACTTCTATTACCCGTTTTTGTCTAAGATTTATTTAATATGTCAGCAAACTGTTATAATCACAGTTATGACGGAAATATAAGTATCTACAATTACAACTCTTTCCCATGCTTCCGGTCTCAACAGCGCTTGAAGTGTTATACGATTTTAACATGTGTTTTGAACGATCGCCGAGGCACTCCTTGCTGAACTTCGTCAGGCGATTATCTGTAAACTTTCTATAGGTCCAGAAAATATATATTCCCATGGGAATGCACACGCGCAGCAAAATGTACTAAGATAATTACAACATGTAATACCTATATAAACGGAAAAGTCTTCAGTTGACACAAATTCAGATGCTTATGGATTTATTTGTATGCTAACTTTCTTACATTATATTTATTTTAATTTTATAATTGTTTTACACAATTACCTCTTGTGTTCAATTTGTCTCAGTGACACAAAGTTACGTTTCTTGTACTTATTGTTTTACCATAATCTGTTTTCATCAATTTAATACGACTTTTAAAAAAAGCTAAGTAATTTGTATAATGGCGTATGTTCGCTGTATTCATTGTACTCGAGAAGTTAGGCAACGACAGCATACGATCGCTTGTGACGTGTGTGGGTTTTGACAACATCGCACGTGCAGCACTGGTAAGTACACTTTTAAGTATATTCCTAAAGTTTCATATTAATAAGACCATGCTTACGCTGCAAAGGTAATATACAATATTGCCACCAATATCAACTATATTTGATAACATATATGCGCATTACCCTTTGTGGTGTTACCGTTCGAACAGTCACAGTAACCCTTTAGATTTGTCTCCCCTTTCTAACTCTTCTTCGTAAATTTTGGTTTCCTAATTGCGTTTGTAATACGTCCAGGCACGAATGTGAACGAGCGTTCACATCTCTTTTTGTTGAATTTGAAGCCAACCAGTGTCTTTATACCCTTATTTGATGACTTCTCGCCCACGAATTAAAACAGTATTTAAACACAATTTGATGTCTTGTGCCTTGAATGCCAGAGAGCTCGAGAGTTACGCTAACTCTAACATGTAAATCATGTTTACTTCAAAGGCGACATTTATAGTGATCGTTCCATAAGGGTCTCACATTTATGCACAAAGTGAAAGAGATAATCCACATGCATCATTTTAAACAACACATTTGTTGCGGGAAGTTATGGAAGAAATTTCCCTGTAATGCATTATAGAATAGCCATCAATAATGCATTCATTAAACAGAGATGAAACAGATGAAGTATGAAAAGGCATACAAAATGTGATTTCTAATATATTTAATTTTATTTCTTTCACCAGTTATTCATAAAAGTCATAGAAGATTTATTTGCGGTCCGTGTCATTTAGGGTTCAGTTGGCTCATACCCCATGTCATCCGTTCCAAATATGAGTCCTAATTTATCTAATGTGGATAACAAATATTTTTATTCCACTCATTCCATTCCTTGGAGCTTAATATCAGCCTTATTGTACACGTCATTTCCCGGGATATGACAATTCCACAATATACAAATCATTTTACAATTTTAATGAATTAATGTTTGTGCATGGAAGACATTGGTCAGTGTACTATACAACATCTTCGACTAAAGGATTATCTTCAGCAGGTTCGGCGAACTTGTGTCTCTTATAGTGTCGAAACGTTTCACTTGCTGCATTAATTATTCCCTCGCAAATTGAATTCCAGGAGGGTCGAATGACAAAGACTCCTTCATTATCCGACCAGGTTCCTCTGGTGTATTGTCCTATCAGATGTTGTATTGTAACAATTGCCCTAGATGTGTCGGTATGCTTCTTCATTAGAATCAACACTTGTTTGTTTCTCTCAACGGCAGCAACACATTCTTCCTGGCTCCAGTGAGACTGAAGAAATGCTGGTGTTATTACAGGGACTACAACTAGACTTTTATTAATACATCGATGTATTTCTTCTATGATGCGCATTCCAGGAACAAAACCATTTTCCCCAGTGCACACAAGGTCCTTTTTTGTGTTGAACGTTTCATGGAGATACCTATTTAAGGAAGGCAGGATGTTATCGTCTACGATTTGAGCGTCTTTGCTGCAGTATGAGAGAAATATAACAAATTCGAAATTTGCGTTTTTCTTCAGAATTTCCTTCCTCAGGTTTTCAAGGTCCTGGTTTCGGCGTTTTGTTTTTTGCCTAAGACGAATCGTAATGGCGAAAGTAAATATACTTATTATTATTGCAATTGATGACGCAACTCCAATGCCTATACTACTTGCAAGCCGGCAATTTGTTTGAACCGTTTGAAAGAGTTCATTGTTTAACAACTTTTCATTATTGCCATATTTACATGACAATACAGTCTTATTGACGAGATCGATATTTTTAAATAAAATCCATTCCATAAACACAAGTTTGTCACAATCACACACGAACTGATTCTCGAAAATATGAATCATTAAATATTGTGGAATAATAGAATGCGATTCTTCGAATTGTATGTCTTCGCTTGCGTTGTATCCATATCTGTACATATTTGCTATAAGACTTTTATCTTGGAACTGTTTGAGCAGAACATTAGAAACATAGGTTCTCTGATTGCTTTCATTGTTTTGTTTCCGACGTATGGGCTCGAATTGTTCCAAGAAGGATGCAGGTAAACTTCTAAGACGATTCCTTGTTAAATTAATTACTTTTAGATTTTCTGCGTTTTGGAGATTGATATTAATGTAGTCGAGTTCGTTTTCACTCAGATCAAGTATGTGTAACTTTGAGTTGGATAAGAATAAATTTGATGGTAGGAAAGTAAAATGATTATTACGTAGAAAAACTATCTCAAGGTCTCTGCTTTGGGAAAACAAATTGGAAAAATCGTCCATATCCTGCATTTTAGTCAGTAAGTTATTGGACAAATCTAGAATTTTCAGTGAAGGAAACACGCTTAAACAATTTGGTGATATATATTCCATATTGTTACCCTCTAGGTTTATTGTCTCTAATTCATGTGCACGACAGGCTCCAAGAAATGTAATATTTAAACGTGTTAAGCTGTTTTGGCTTAAGTCCAGCATTTTGGGAAATTTGATGTCGCAATTTTCAAAACGGATTCTCAAATCCAAGGGTACTTTGATATCTGGATTAAACACGCCCTGGAGAAATAAATACATGACATGTGGCATTTCTGCAATCGTAAACTGTTTTTTCTCTTCTATGAAATAGTTCCGAATTACATGCTGTATACCAGTAAGATCCAAAAGCTGCATGTTTTTTATTAATGATTTGGATATATCATTAATGCTATCACGCAAAATTATTGTAGAATAAGACAAATTTAGGTATATTAGATTCGCGAGCAATTCTTGCACGATAACGTGCTCCACAATAACAGCGTTGACTCTACTTATATCCAAATATGTAAGATTCTTTCTATGAAGAGCCTTCGAAAAGTTTTCTCCCAGGACAACATGCTGCTTATAACCTTGGATTCCAATTAAAGACAAATATCGAAGATTACTCAGTTTATCAATTAGTGCAGCTTCGACCGTAGATAATTCTAGATCTGTGTTTCCATCGAAATGAAGTTCTTCAATATTAGGTGTAGAATAAAATGTGTCTGGGTCAATTTCATCGAGATAAGTACATAATGATACAGAGAGAAATCTTAACTCTTCCAGTCCGTTAAGAAACCCACTTTCAATGCGATCAATTTTAGTAAATTCAAGAATGGAAAGCTCTGATACCTTAGCCCATGTTTGATGGGTGAAACGTCCACTGGGGAAGGATTGGACATGTTCATTGGTTCCCAACAGCGTAACTTTCCGTACATCTATCGGTAACACAAGAGGAAAATCTGTCTGGGTGGCAACATTGTTGCAGATATAATTAATTCCATTCACAGTACAATTTGAACTGGCTTCCGAAATAGATAAAAGAGTCACTAAGATACTTAGGTACGTAATTTGACTCCATCTGTTAGGTAGTCGATCAAATGATTGAATCGTGTTGTAGACCAAACTTTTATAGACACTTTTAAAAACAAAAGCCATGACCAAAATTATGAAATAAACTGTACAGTGTTCATTACTTAATTATCTTTTCATAATTAAAGTTCGACTTTTATTTTCTCGATTTAGTTTTCTTATTTTGATGCAGTTCATAGACAATCATCCACAAGTCACTTGTACCTGAATAAGAAACAAATATATCAAATATTCAGATGGAATTAAATAAAAAGATGCAAACACATACTATTTGTCTGGTTCCATTGATAAGATATATTCCCCTGTGTAGAAAAGGATATTGATTTTGAACTAAAATTTTGCAATTTGCTAATTAGGTTATATTTGTCTTATGGCTGTAAGAAGCTGACATTAGAATGTCTGAGGCAAATTGATAAAAAAATTAAATGAGGTTCCACTTATATATATATATATATATATATATATATATATATATATATATATATATATATATATATATATATATATATATATATATATATATATATATATATATATATATATATGGACAACGTTTTGTTGTTTTCCCATTTAAAATTATAATGAGTCCCACTTTGTATAGATTTGGCACGTATATATAAGTATACATTTAAGAATACACACTCATACATACAAGCATACATCTTTATGTTACTACATACAACCAATTAGATATCGTAATGGCGCAGTAACGAGATCTACAGCTCTACTGATCACCACTTCTACGACCATTGATACAATAACAATACTACTACCACAACTTCTACCTCTACTGCTGAAGAATTAGATGAAGATGAGGGATGCGTTAGGTATGATATAAGATATAAATATTGTGGAAATGTACATGTAGATACGGATACGTAGCCATCTTAGGTATAGACCTAGGTAAATGCAGATTGTACAGTAATCAAGATTGATATAACAAGGCATTTACTGAAGTTTGTCAAAATCAGCTGATTACTTTGAGCTAATATTCAGATTTAACACACAATATTAACTTGTACGAAACGCCCTATAATCAACGCGTTCAAACAGTTCGTTACAAATTATATATCATGTACGAAGTACCTAATTAGTTTGTACGCAATCTAGAATGATCTTACCTTTTTATTGAAGACTGGAGTAAATGAAAATTGCACCTGCTACTTCAACCTTATACCTCAATAACTTTACGTTTGATAGGAGTTTACTAGTATATGTTCCTTCTTTTGTGACACTTCCGCGATGTAAAAAAAAAGTCGATTTGAACTCTGTGCGTAGGTAACTTGCGGAACATATTTGGGGCAGTTTTTATGATATCTGAATCTAAACTTACTTACTTATTGTTAACAATGAAATCATTTAAACGGATTTGGAATAGTTTCTCAAGGAAGACCTTTTATAAACAATACATGGATATCACGCTCTTGTAATATGATTATGATTATGGAAAATATAACAAAACATATAATTTCCTTTTCAGCATATGGTACAGACAAACAAAGACACAAAACACACACGCAAATGGACTAGTCTCTAATAGAGATTGTTTTTTTTAGTTTATTTGTTTCTGTACCGCACAGCAATAAGCGCAGGTTACTTCGCGCCGAGACATTTGGCGTAAACTGTTTTTCCCAAGGAGACACCACGGCAGCAAACATAGGCTGACCCGATGGTAGAATTTGATACCTCATCATTTGGACTAAGAATTCAGCAAGCTTACGACTTCGCCACTGCGGTCAAACAATGACTCAATTTTGAGCACAATGTTTCCATGCATTTGCAAGAGTTTGGAGCTCCTTCAAAGTCCTTCGTCAAGTTCCATATTAAGAAAAGTATATATCGTTTGTTGAGAGCTCAATATATTGCCAATCCGTTCCTTATTATGTACGCACAGGATGTTTCTGAGACGTCTCATATGTGATGATTCATTACATCCATGAAAAGAGATTGTAGATGATTTACACTGTACAGTCGTATGAAAATGAATAGGTCAATTTATCATTAATACTAATATTTAACACATTCAAACCTATAAAGTTATAGCTATAACTATGACCGGAAGAGGATAATACCGTTATGTAAACTTTTTCGCAAATTACATTCGATGTCACAACTCATTAATTATATAATATATAGATCAAACTATATGATGTCTGATTCAGAAGACAATGTGGCATTAAAAACGAAACAAAACTTTCTTCAACGGATTAATGACTAATAAGGCTACATCCTGCATTAAAAGATAGTACGTTTGTATTTTATTGAAAAGACATCGATGAAAGGGTTTTCAGTAAATGATATATTAAAAAAGACATCAACGATAATAATAATAATAATAATAATAGCTATAATAATAATAATATTACAAATAAAACTATAAGAAAAGGAATTAAAAAGAGACATACCTTTCATTTGTCTGAAAAAACACACACACATACACAGACACACAGTGAGAGTTAAAGAAACCGAATATAATATAAACAATTAGGTTGGCATGGAAAAATAGTCAAGCATAAAATGTAGTTGTCATCAATTTGCGTTATCTGCATATACAAATGTGTTTAACGCCTCCAATGACGGACATCTCCATTACAAACCACAACTCTTCTTTTTCGTCAAGTATGTAACCAATGCAGATGTTTCAAATGGGAATCTATTACATCTCTGTTTAAATTCGATTGAGCTAAACATATTTCTCATTTAATGTCTTAATCATATTAAGACAAAGAATTAGTGAATTAGCTAATAATTTTATAAATTCATATATCTCAGGACTTTGCGATTATGCAGGAATTATGTTAGCAAGGACCTATTATTCGAATTCTGATTGGAATGCAGTATATTATCATACTTTGTCTGATCAATGTTCCACTTGAAATATGGTTTGACCGTCAAGTGGATGAAGCATTTAAAGACAATGTTCTACATGAAACGTGTTATGACCGTCCTGTGGGTGAAGCATTTGAGGACAAGGTTCTACTTGAAATGTGTTATGACCGTCCTGTGGTTGAAGCATGTGAAGAAAATGTTCCTCTTGAAATGTGTTATTTCCGTCCAGTGGGTGAAGCATGTGAAGACACTGTTCTACTTAAAATGTGTTATGACCGTCCAGTGGTTTAAGCAAGTGAAGAAAACGTTTGACTTGAAATGTGTTATGACCGTTCAGTGGATGAAGCATTTTGATGACAATGTTCCAATTATGACTGTCCAATTGGTGAAGCATGTTAAGACAATGTTCCTCTTTAAATGTGTTAGGACCGTCCAGTGAGTGAAGAATTGGAAGACAATGTTCTACTTGAAGTGTGTTGTGATCGTCCAGTGGGTGAAGCATGTGAAGACAATGTTCCACTTTAAATGTGTTAGAACCGTCAAGTTGGTGAAGCATTTGAAGAAAATGTCCCACTTGAAATGTGTTATGACGTCCAGTGGGTTAAGCATTTAAATACAATGTTCCTCTTGAAATGTGTTATGACCGCCCAGTGGGGGGAAGCATTTAAAGACAATGTTATATTTGAAATGTGTTATGACCGTCCAGTGGGTGAAGCATTTAGCGACAATGCTCCATTTGAAATGTGTCATTACCGTCCAGTTAGTGAAACAATTTAAGACAATTTTCTATTTGAAATGTGTTATGACCGTCCAGTGGGTGAAGCATTTGAAGACAATGTTCCAATTATGACCGTGCAGTTGATGAAGCATGTTACGACAATGTTCTTCTTCAAATGTGCTATGTCCGTCCAGTGCTTGAAGCATGTGAAGAAAATGATCCACTTGAAATGTCTTATTACCATCCAGTAGGTGCTGCATTTGAAGACAATGTTCTACTTGAAATGCGTTATGACCGTCCAGTGGGAGCTGCATTTGAAAACAATGTTCTACTTGAAATGTGTTATGACTGTCCAGTGGGTGAGGCATTTGAAAACATTGTTCTTATTATGACCGTCCTGTTGGTGAAGAATTTTAAGACAATGTTTCGCTTGATATATTTTATGACCGTCCAGTTGGTGACGCATTTGAAGACAATGTTGCACTTCAAATGCTTTATGACCGTCCATTGGGTGTAGCATTTGAAGATAATGTTCTACTTGAAATGTCTTATGACTGTCCAGTCGGTGAAGCATTTGAAGACAATGATCCAATTATGACCGTCCTGTTGGTGAAGCGTGTTAGGACAATGTTCTACTTGAAATGTGTTATGACCGTCCAAAGGTTGAATCATTTGAATGGTCTAAATGGAGGAATGTGTGAAACAGCGTCCTTTCGGATCCAGTTAAATATTCGTTTCCTCAATTTTCGCTGGCAACAATGCTCACGGCATTAAAACTGAAGCTGCGTGAATTTGTGAGTGGTTGCTTACCTATGATCGTGTTGACAAAATTATATGATACGCACTGATTCATGAACTTCTTGAATATATTCATGATAAATACAACGTAGACACTGACTTATGAAACAAATGAGATGGAGCGCGTGCTACGTGAAATATTTGTGTCAATAAGGCAGGAGGATGGTTATAAATCCTAGAACCATATCTCGTTGAATATCATCTCATCCAAAACATCAGAATTCAGTATGACTTTATCTTAAAAAATGTAAATGATGTAGAATCGTGCACACGTGAAAGCAATGATAGCAAGATGTCATGTGCTGGATTCAAATACCTCCTCGATCGACATGTTACTTGAGCGTGCTACGTTTTGTGGAGTGAAGCAAGACAGATTTTAATATAACAGAACGATTCGATTATGCAGTTCATCAATTGATTGATTGATCGGAATTGGCAGGAATGTAAATATCAGATAACTGTATTGGTGTTGTATTTCTCTATTTGTATGAATCGCTGCACGTGAAATGCGGAATGTAAAAAATTACAAACTAAATTCTCGGGTCGTGAGGCTTAACATTCTTTCTACAGAATACGGCTTACTTAGGACAATGAAAGTTAAATTGTACACTGTGATTTACTTGAGAGGTTTGTTAAAGAGGCAGTTCAAAATCTTGTTTGAAAACGTATGACAACTAGTATAGGAATACTTGTTTGATTACGTAAAACTATGAGTACAAGAATACTTTTTTGCGCATTTTGTTTCATTATAAAATGAAATGAATTTTGAGTCTGACTGTACTTTCTTAACTATGCAAATTACAATCTAATTACAATTATGCAATTTACAATCTAATTACAATTATGCAAATTACAATCTACTTGGCAAGAACGTCTTTTTACTAACAAGCATGATTTAGAGTAATGACATAATTTTCGATTACTTAGTTGTGAAATCAGCTAACAATGATATAACGCTTCATGGGGTGCACACACTGTTTGCTAATTGTTTAATATATTGTTGAACCACCAGATAAATTTTTCTTATCTCATTGTGTCATAGGTTTTCATGTATGTAAAATTAGAGAGATTATATTTAGTCAGGTTTGGTTTTGGTGACAGGTTATGTTATGAGCGTCCAATACAAAAAATAAATAAATAGATCTTACATATATATTTACAATTAATAATAATATTCTCCATGAAAAGCTTCGATGATAACTTTGTTATATGTTCGTATTGTCCGATCAGGTTGTGTTCGTTCCATAAGAATTTAATACATTTTTATTGGTTGGGCCACATTATATGAAAAAGCAGGATCGAGATAACGTAGGTAGTGAGATCTTCCACGTGGGGTATACTGTGGAATATAATCATAATCGATGTAGTATTTATGGAAAGATCTTTGCAATCAGATACATTTCTATGTTGGAGTCATTCTTATTTATGGAATTTACGTCGTAGTCCTGGTGTGTTTACTGTTGCACTTAGATATTATTCTAGAGGAAAACTATCAGTTTTGAATAAGCAGTGTAAAAATAAGGTGTCAATTATTTGGACTTATATTGAACAATTGGTAACTAGTCAACGAAATACCGTATAGTGCCATCTTGACAATTCCACTCTTCTAGTCAAACCAGTAAATTTTGAAATGTGTAAGTAACTTTTCATTCGTTAGGACTTTCATAGAACTTTCTTGAGATTTGTTTCAAATTCACTTCATAATGTTGAATATTTGTCACACAATTCCTCTAAAAATGTCATTTTTATCGTGGAGAACAATCATATTTGATACGTTTCATAAACCCATTGCTATTTTGGTATTCGTTACAGTATAACCATGGGATATATACAACCCTGTGACCTTGGCGTTCGCATTAACTCTGGTAGCCAGTCGATATAAATCTGCGATATTCGTACTGCTGCGTTAAGTGTTCTAGTATCATGGCATAATGAATAGGAATACTGCTGTGTTAAGTTCGATAATATCAGGGCTTAATGACAAGAAATACTGCTGCATTAAGTCTTCTACTATCAGGGCATGATGACAAGGAATACTGCTGTCTTAAGTGTTATAATATGAAGGCTTAAAGACCAGGAATACTGCTACGTTACGTGTTCAAATATTAGGGCATAAGTACAGGGAATATTACTGCGTTAAAGATTCAAATATGGCATAATGACAAGAATTACTGCTGCGTTAAAAACGGTTCATTGATATCATGGTATTTGGACAAGGAGGTCAACAGTTGGGGTATGTTTGTAAATAATACAAAAAACATTGTGTTGATGTAACGGAAGTTACATTACATGCCCCGATGACATACACAGACACAGACTCTCCTGGAATTAAATATAGATTGACCATCTCACAAATTATACGTATATTAGGTTGGTTTCAACAAGCGTCTTATTCTAACAAATGTCACTCGCCTGATTTCTGCAAGCAAATATGTCAGCTTAATTTATTTATCTTTCTTGAAGTTCTGAGTTCGCCTGCGTTAGCATATGTGTGTGTGTGTGTGTGTGTGTGTGTGTGTGTGTGTGTGTGTGTGTTTCAATGTGTAGTGAATAAACCATACATCACACAAGGCAGACGCATTGATCCGTTTTAATCCGGCAATCAGATCAGCCAGTTCTGCTTGATGTTTTATTTTTTATGTTATATCAGGTACAAACTATAACAAGGGTATGGAGAACGTTTTTCAGTCATAGTTTGGTTTATTATTGGTTCATTTTTCAAATGTATTCATTTATTTTTAATTCCAAAACCATGTCACTTGTTCTCGTCTTTTATAAAGCAATGCTTCGAAACACTTCCTTTTTCCGTTTCGAAATATCAAAGGGAATGTAACTTCATTATTTTCCTTACGTGACATATGGCAATGAAGTATAATGTACACATATCAATGTCAGACAGTGTGCTTTAATGAACACAATATAACATTTGCAATACTAAAGATAAGTTGTCATGTCATTCTAGCACATACAATAGATGTTGCATGACTATTACGGACATGAACTAAACTTACATACTACGCGCGTAAGCTTTATTTGGACAATAATTAGCCTATTATAAATATAACAAGATTTTAAGAAAGATAAGCGCTTACATATTAAGAATCGTAATGAATGTACGGTGAAACTATATATATATATATATATATATATATATATATATATATATATATATATATATATATATATATATATTAGGGTGCATCAAACGCCCCAATGTCAACCAATTATGATGTCCCTAGTTTAAGAACATTCCTTTGGTCATAAAAAGAATTTCTGCCAATTTTTGTCTAATTCCAACATTGTTTAGGGGGTCCACCTCAATTAGCAAGATTTGCATTATGAAGCATTATATTGCGATATTGATTTAGCTGAATGTTATTTGCTGTTGACCTCTTTACTTATTTAATATTTTACAATGGTATTGAAACTGATTAAATAACTATTCTTTGCTTGTTTATTCAAGTTGTTTGTGAAGTCTGCAATCTTTGAAAGTGAGTTTTTACAAAATATTTCAATTTTTATCTAATTTTGTATTAAACTTTTTTATTTTTATTGAACTTATTATATTATACTTTCATGTTGTCGCAATTCTATAGCCTGTTTTACAAATGTTATATGCAAACTGTTATTAGTCCTTACAGGGCTGTTAGATTTAGCACATGTTGACTGTTAAGTGTTAATCACTATTGTTATATTCATGTTGTTGCCAGACGCCAGTTGAATAATGGAAGGCAGTGAAGAGAGTACCGTTCTAGGTCTGCAATCAACTCCTCGTTCGGCTACCCTGTCCCAGAAAACTCCTACAACAAGACACTCATCTACAATATTCGGTCTTGGCAGCAAGATAACAGCAGAAGACTCAACAATTACTGGTTCGCGTCTGCCTACATGTCTGAAAGTCTTGTGGTGTTTGATGCATCATCTAGCTGATGGTGCGCATGAAAACTGTAACAGATGGGAAGCAGCTAAAATTGTCCTGTCAAAGGTATGTGTTTTATGAGAAAGCCCATATTCCGATGATTACAGAACGCAGGGCATGCGAACGATTAATTAAACTGCTTGACAACAATGCTAAAAGTGAGAGCAATTCCAATCAACCGCCGATCAGCCCCGAACTCCCTGAACAAGCTAACAAAGATGGAAGAAATGCTAGCTCAGACATTCCCATTGTGGCCTGTAAATGCAGAACAACTCATCAAAAATCCGGAAGATGTGGCTTTTCTGCAGTCAATGAAGACCGACCGTCTGGCAACATTCGGATCACGTGACAAAGTCCTTGCAGCCAAAGTCCAGTGTCGCGAACAAAGGGACAACATGGAAGCACGGCGGCGCGAGAGAATGCAGAGTCACTTGAAGTCGATTACTGCACCTAAAATACTCCATAACAGCGACAGTAGCAGCAGTGATGAGGATGTTGTTAGTGATGGAGAAGTTGGCTCATTAGCTGCTGGTCCATCCATTACACCAAGAACTTCGAGAAGTCACGAGCAAACTGCTCGCACAGGAACACCTGCTTTCATCCCTCACGACATCATTCAACGACCCAAACTTGTTCAACTAGCTACACGTCTGAAGTTGACTCAAGTGCAACAAGCTGCATACACGGAGGCATTAGTGGCAGAGGCAGGTGGTGATACTTCAAAGATATCCACATCATACTCAACCGCAGACAAGTCCAGGCGTCAGATAGGAAGATTGATAGCAGAGAATTGTAAGGACCAATGGATCCCGCCAAAATTGGTATCCCTGCATTAGGACTCAAAGCTGATGCCATCACTGTCAAACCAGAATATCACAGAAGAACGTCTCACTGTCGTCGGAAATGTCACAGAATTGAAGAATTTGCTGAGCTGTGCACAGTGTTCCTTGATGGAGAAACTGAAGATCATCCTGTAACCTTCAAGCGACCAGGAGCCTTACACAAAACCAGATGGATGGCTAAACTCATCTATTCGATTAAGATATACCTGTTTGAGCTGCAAATTCAACAACTACCACGTAACACTATTACTACACTGCATCAAGTTCCAAAGGTGAGGGCGTTTGTGAACTTCGCAACACTGGTCTACAGCAGCTGGTGGATGACGTGCAATTCAGCGGTAGATGCGCCGTGGAACGACCTGCAGTTGTACAAGTCTTTATTGCAGTACAAGTTCGTGAATCCAGATGTCTCTCAGAGTGCACTGCATGCCTTCAAACTGCATCTCTGGTACCTGACTGCAGAGATGATTCCTCTTGCTCTATGGAGCAGTAAGGTGTCTGATGCTGAACGGCAAGCCCTTGCAGACAGTCTGCTGGCTGTTAAACCGGAAACGGCCCTCTTGGCACCACAGAACCGGTTTGGAACAGGCTTTGGCAAGCCAAAGTTTCCAGCAACTGTTACTCTAACCACAACTCTTGCTGATTTTGCTAGTATTGATTCCTGGTACACATTCACTCTTCTTCAGCTGAACGCTGAGTTCATGACTGAAGAAGTTGCGAACTGGCCAAATTCTGCTGCGTACCAAGCTTCTCTCGGCAACCTTCAATCGCTGAACGTTGTCAATGACTGTGCAAAGAGAGGTGTTTAGCTCAGCTCAGATTTCTTGGCATCAGCAAAGGGTGAAGAACATTACCAGAACGTTCTGCAAGTTGTTGAGAAGGACCGTAAAAAAACTGCCCAACTTGCGAAAACGCTAAGGACATAGCGACTAACTGAAGAATCTACCAAATAACTACCATTGACTTTAAAACATTGCTGAATGTAGAATATATTTAACTATATTTAATATTTTAAACATTGAACAAATCATTTAGAAAAATGTTGAAAACAACATATACTGTCTGAATTCATTGCGATGAAACTATTGTCTCCGATGAGTTGAAAAATGTTAAAAGATGTAGTGAATGATTAATTTGTTATATAATAAATACTTCTAACACCCGTTGTATAAATTTAGCATCATACTGTTGAATAGAATCAGATAAAAACTGAGCATGTACTATTGCAATATCTATATACAACTCTGCATGCGATATTATATAACATAATAACATGTTTAAAATGAGTGGAAAAAACTGGAAATATGCGCCAAATGGCGAGTTTTCGATATTTTGACAAAAATTCATTTGAATGGTGGACCACCTAAATGTACTTCAAACTTCACCAAACTTTGCCATAAATTTTCTTTTTTTATATAAAAAAAAACTAGACAAGGGACAAAATAATCCATTGAAGTTAAAAAAAATATGGGGCGTTTTATGCACCCTAATATATATATATATATATATATATATATATATATATATATATATATATATATATATATATATATATACGGTGAAACTCTCTCTCTCTCTTTCTCTCTCTCTCTGTCTCTCTGTCTCTCTCTCTCTCTCTCTCTCTCTATATATATATATATATATATATATATATTGAAAAAAGTTGACTTTTAAATCAATTGTAATTAATAGCATTACTACGAATACTACTATTTATTACTATTTTTGCTGAGTTGGCATAATCGATATTCGATTATGCATATTTGGTTCCTATTGCAATATCTAGCAAACGTCACGCCCAATACAGGATTTTTACCTGTACTGTCTTAATAAGTCAACATAAGCATAATAAACATAAACGTCATAATGTTCATATATCAATTACGGAAATTATCAAGAGTTGGGCGTGATATGATATGAAAATCGTCATCTCATGAATAAATATAAACAGCAGCTTCGTTGGGTCGGGAAGGGGAGCTGAACTTCAAAAGTATCGGATTTATTAGTATGCATTCGGAGTATCTTGTCGGGTAAAAGTTTAGAGACTGTTGGTAACTGTCGCAATCGCAGATATCATGTGAAGGAGATAAACTTGAAATGATGGTAAACATCATAGACATAATTCAGAACGATCGGTAGTTATTAATACAAATCAATACGGAAAGTAATCAGAATTTTATGCTACTTCGAACGAAAGAACCCATAACACAAGATACGGTAATAAGATATATTTTAAACATGAAAAAAGCTATGAAATTAGTATGAAAAACAAATGACCAACGGAAGGAAACGTGTGTTGTCGGTTTTAAATGAAACCGAAGAAACAATGTATGAATACATTTCACTTTGGAGAAATGTTTAAGGCCCACTTTCAGAATGCGAACTGTATTAATTATTTTCTTGCATGTTTCCTTAAACAGTTCCTTGCTTGATCAAATTGTAAATTTTGACATTTTGAAGGTGAATTAAATACAAACTTAAGACATATTTATTGCTTAAAAACTAATTATCAAATAATTGAATATGGTCTCCTTAAAAGTTTATCCGATGGTTAATTTTTGTATTTAAAATTACGAGTATGTAAACATTATTCGTGCTTTCCCATGTTTGAGCTTCTTTGGCATGATATGTACTGATACTAGACTTAGAGTTATATTTCAGCCCAAATATATAAGATTTATATTAAATTGGTGTGCTTAATATAATTGTGCTAAATATTATCCGATGTGTATAAGTATATAATGGTTTCTAAAAACGTGAACACAATACAAAAGCAACACTAAGCTACACAGTTATACCCTCTTGTCAGCTTAATTAGGACAGTACTGTGAGTTATAGCAATGTAACTCAGACTAGTATTCGCCATCTCTTTCGTTAACGCATCAATGAAACAATTCCTTACATATGTCTTCTCAGGTTTAACGATAAATTCACTGAAGGTTTTCATTGTATCTTGATATTTAACCACAACGTAAACAACACCTTTCTTTCACCTGCTTTATCTAGCCTCTAAAATATTTCGTTTAGAAAGTGATTCAATTTTAGCCACAAAATTAAATTCATCTGCTTGGCCTATTTTCAGACCATCGTAAAAGCTTCCACTCTTAATACATGCAGATTGAAAGCGCGGATTTATTTCTCCAATCATGCTGAGTATCATGGCAATGAGATCATCTGCGTCAGAGACGAGCTCTCTAGTTTTGAGGTCATTATGAAATGTTTTGTTCTTGTCGTCAAGGTTAATCAGAAATTTATTCAGTTTACTTTTATCGAGAGACAGAAGACTCGACAAATAGTCAGAGAATTTGCGAGGACTTTCTTCGTCATGCAACGACGATGTTCCTTCCGATTGATGATCTGTGCCTAGATGACGTGTAGAATATTCCTTGCATTCACAACGAATGTACTCCTCACCACCGATTGCATCCATTTCACGGATAGTTCTTTCGCTAATACATTTTGTTCGTATTCTCCCTTCATTACATATATCAGACTCTGGACTTTTCCAATATGGAGGAGCTATGTTCCTCAATGTTTCAAATTTATCCATTTTCCAAACATCAAGTATAACTTGGATTAAACCTTGAATTATCCGTCTCTGGAATTAATATTGCGACGTCAAGATCTCTTCTAGTAGTAAGACAAATTAACTGTGCCTCGGATCAGACACTGTAGTATGGTATCTATAAGAGAACGACATATGTACTCGACTTGGTAAGGTGGTTGCAGCCTGAAAATAGATGCTACGATCATGTACATATTTATCTTTACCTTTATCGTAACTTACTTCTATCACAGTGTCACGATATCGCAAACTCACTATCTCACAATGAATGAATGAATGAATGAATGAATGAATGAATGAATGAATGAATGAATGAACGAACGAATGAATGAATTGATGAATGGATGGATGGATCAATCAATCAATAGTTAAGGTAGGAAACATCATTAGCTCTTCACGTTTGTTCTTGCAGTCTACAAATGTAAAATTTAAGTGCACGTTTGAAAGGAATCATTGTGTTTTTGTGTCTAATTTCAATGAGCAGTTGCACTCTGCTTGTCCCTGGTATGAAAAAGAACGTTGTCCATTTGACAAATAATGAATATACGATCGTCAGAAGAGAAGCGTAATAATCTGGCTGGTGTATACACATGGGTGATGCCAGAGAGATATGTTGGACTGGATATAGTCGTGAAACGTAGCACATAAAACAAAGTTTGTCTTTGATTCTGTATCAAGTGTATAGTAAGTATTGGGTAGAGAGCAGCGCCGAGCTGTGCTATGATCCTGGTACTCTAAGGATGGTCCGAGAAGGTACCTTTCGAACGCTTTGAAGTATATGGAGTACACATTGAGACGAACAAGATATTAATTATTTACAAGAGTCCAGTCTTGAACACAAAGTGTCTTAGTGGCATCAACTGAACGATATTTAGATTGGAGCGGATGCCTCACAGCTCACGATATGCAGCCATGAATATGTTCTTGACATGTAAGTGCAATGTGAAAGTAGTCCATAAAAACACGTCTTTCGTATTGACTGTGTGAATTTAGTGTCATTGTTGCTGATACTAATTGTTTGAAAAATGTGAATGCAAAAGTCGTTGTTTTGTGTTCAGAATGGACTCGGTTTCAGCATCATTCATCTGCCACTTGTTACATATCATCCATGATTTCACATCAGAAATGCACTTCTCTATTCCTGGATGATAGCATATATTTCAGTTGGGAGGCTTGATTGGTATCTTTGGATGTCATTAGCATACAAATGGTGAGCCACTGGATGATAAGATATGACACATGAGAGTGGCTGTAACAGTAACATATCATGGTCTATTGTGTCAAATTCTGCATACAAATTCAGGATATTGAGGATTATAATGTTTCCGCTATCGAAAGCAGAAATACTGTCGTTAACTATTTTATCAAAAGCATTATAAGGTTATCCGCCTTTACCAGTTGTCGATTCGATGAATTATCTCACTTTGAAAGATGCGCGTCTGAAGAAATACGAGGTTACCAAGAAAGGGTTTTCAAAGAAGTGTATGTATAGCAAACCCGTGAGACACGAGACTTTCACATAGTTCGTCAGTAGGACCTGCAATTACTTGGGTGGAAGGTTGTAATGTCGTCAGGACATTTGTGATTTTTATAATTGTCTTGCTTTGGGAACAGCTATTCACAACTTGTGGATCAAAATCCTAGGGAACTGTAGAACCATGGTAGGGATAAAGAGGTAAGGCATTTAGGACAAGCAATGTTTCCTTTCCAAAGAGTGGGGTCATATTTCGCCCAATTGTCTAGGGTATACTACTGCAGTCCTAAAACGGATCCTAGTACACGATGACATACTAATTTTTTTAAAATCGCCATGTATGCTTTTAGACCAAACAATAGTCCACATTCCTATCGCAAGTATGGAATCTATGTTCATAACCAGCCCGATCTATGATCTTACTATTGTGCAGGGATGAAGACTCTCAACCATATGACACTTCATACGTGAATTAAAAGTACCAGAAGCATTTCCTGATATCTCCCTCCCACGAGTAATTTCAGAATGAGTAAGAATGTGACACGTCGATAGGTGCATCCGCAAAGAAAGCATTATCGGGTACCTTGTTGAAGTGAAGGAACAGAGGTGTCTCTAACTAGAGTACCGTTATGTCATTTCCATTTATAGATTCTCCTTTTCAAAGAGTGGCAGTTCACATTCTGATCGGAACATCCGATACATCTTGACACTGTTAGATTACGGTAGTGTCAGAAAAGGATCTAACGGATTGTGGTGTACATTTCACATCAAATCTCTTGGCATAAATTAGTAGCTTGTTATCCATTAAACAGTAGCACACAACACCCTACCACTCTATGTGCAATGGGTTGGTATAGAAATTCAACGGGACGTTGAAGCGAATGCTGCAATGGATGTTTGAGGAAACATCTAAGGATTTGGATAGGTACCTAAATGGAATTATTTTTTCCAATCGTGAGTTTTCTCAGGTACTTTTAAGCTTCTAACGGTTTGAATAAATGCACGGTATGATATTCGTGGTCATATGCATATTCAACTGTTGTACGGTAGGATAGTTCGTAGTCCTATGCGTACGCAATGCAACCTGTGGTCAAACGAAGACGTTATGACCACTTACCAAATCCTGAGGGATTTACGCGAACGGCTAGATAATTCGTGTCGAATGCGCAAGATGTACTCGTGAAATCTAGTCGTAGGTACGTCGTGAAATACTACAATTTCGGAACAAGAAGTAAAACGTTTGATGTAGGCAATCAAGTGTTAGTGCTTCCTCCAACGAATAAAAATAGACGAAATGCAAGATGGACTACATTATTGACATATAAGGTAAGTCCAAAATAGTTCACGCCAGTATACTGAAACGGTACGTAGAAAGACATTGTCAAACAATTTATAAAGTTGTCTTGAATGTAAAATGGGTAGCTGTGATACAGGATAGGCCGTGAAACAAACCATAATTCGTCTCCAATACAGAAATGCCCTTTGAATATCCCATTGACGGAGGAAAAGAAACAATTAATGTATGCCCGGATTTTTATGAGCGTCAGTGCACGCATATCGTAGAGAAGTTGCTAGAATTGAACACAACGGGTCTTCGGGCTATTTTATTAAAGGAGCAGGTGGTGATGAAATTGCCCGTTGCTTATGCAATTCTCCAAGACGGTAGATGGCGCGTGGTTTTCCGGCTTACATCTTGAGCTCTGCAGCTGTTGTCCTGCTAGATTCGCACAACTTGGAGACTTTGTGCACAGACAAACACCAACTGGCTAGATTGCTTGCTGTTTGCTCCCAGTAATCATTGGTTATGTTGACCTCTTTCGATGCAGCTTTAGGATGGTCTTAAATCGTTTCATCAGACATCCGTTGTTCTTTCTGTATCTCGCCACAGGTGAGTCTCTTAGTTAGGCGGTAGTCTGGCATGTGTACAACATGTTCCACCCTGCGTAGCTGGCACTGCATCAGGATGGTGTGGATGCTGCGAAGAGCTGATTGGGCTAGTACCTCAGTGTATGGAGTCTTGTCCTGTTACTTAATGTTGAAGATTTTTCTAAGACGTTTGTTGCAATATTGGCTTAGCTTCCTGGCGTGGTGATGGAATGTCTACGCTGTAAACATTTAGTTTGGTCTGAATCTTGATGCCTTTTCTGTTCCGATACAGTACAATATGCCGTAAGTTGCGCTGGCTATGGCAATGCGAAGGCACTTCGTCGTCAATAGTGACGCCCTGCTGCCAAATTACGTGACGCGGTTCACAAACTTAACTTTTTGGCCGTTGACGGTGATGTTGGGCTCAACATAGGGATTTCCATGGGCCGGCTGATGCAGGACTTCAGATTTATTGATACTGATGGCGAGACAAAAGATTGTGCAGGAGCTGCACAACTTGTCAATGCTGCATTTTTGGTTGGCTTCTGAGCCAGCATTGATGGCGCAGTCCTTATTGAATAAGAAATCCGTGATGATATTCCCCCCTGTTTTTTAAGCCGTTGGTTACTGGGGATGGCTCACATATCTCTCCATTGACATTGAGATTCGTGAGTGCATGCCATCGTAAAAATGATGTACCACGGATATACATGTTTTTGTGTATCTGTATGTGGGCATTGCCTTCCACATGTCTTATCTGCTGACCTTACCTAATGCCCTTGTCAAGTCTACGTAGATGGAGAATATGTCGGTGTTTTGCGTTTTACGTAGCTGCTTCGTAGAAAACACTATCTCGATTGACCCACAAGTCTTTCCGTACTCATCATTGGCTTTCTAGCAGTAGTCTTTGGTCAAGGTATGTAGCGAAAATGTTTAGTGTATGGATATAACCAGGTGGTTGTGTGAGGTCTGGCAATTCCCTTTGCGCTTATACGGATGGATTATGGAAGCGTCTTTGAAATCTTGGTGTATCGTCCCTTGGTTCCACATCAGTACAAACAAGTTGGTGGAGCATTTATATTAAAGCTGTGTGCCCTTCCTTGTATAATTCAACTATGATGGAGCCTGCACCATGTGCTTTGCCGCTGGAGATCAGACGTATCCCTTTATGTGTCTACATCAATGTTGGAGGGTCATATAGTGCTTTTTTATGGGTAATTTGGGGAAAAAGATTGATGGCTTAATCATAAATGCTTATTGGCAATTCAAGACACTGTCAAATTGTTCTCTTTGTAAGTAATTATATTAGAGTGTTTCAACTGGGCTGAGCGTGTGGGCTGATCCAGAGGATGTAGGTCCATACACTTGTTTCAGGGCATGCTGATCTACGTAGCAATGAATCTTTGTTGCTCAGCCATGTATCTCGCATCTGTCGAAAGCGGCTGCTGTACGTATCCTTTCTAGAGGTGGACATGGGGTTGTTGAGGTAGGTTTAAGCGAGGCTTTGTTGCTCATGAGCCACCTGTGCACGCTTATAACAGAATCAGCCCCTCTACCCATCGGGTGATTAGAGAGGTCATCGCCGAATCGACGGATGAACTACAACAACATACTGCAAACATTTATATTCTCGCTTATGACTTAGCGCAGGATTTATATTAGAAATATAGGCCACATTTTAAATAAATATTTAATAGGATTATTTTATTGCAGGGTTATATTATGTATAAACTTGTTGTTTTGCAATTATTGTGCTGGTAATGAAACTGCATAAGTTTCGGTGCATAGCGTTATTACGTTTGTATGCCCCTTTCATAAATAGTGAACGGTATTTAATATGTTTTCAACTGTCCAGTTCATGGAATGTCAAGTGGCGAGAGTGTCAGCTGATGTCCGTTGACGTTCGGTTTTGACCGGTGCTGTCTTGCGTCCGGTGTTCCGGAAAGCATGGAGCTGTCTAGGGTGACGCGAGCATTCAAAGGTATCAGACTGATTAAGGTAATCGTGATGCAAGCTGTAAATCAAACCACAGGAATTAGTAATAACAGCTGTCAAGCTGATCTGTAGCTGCCCTGGATTTCAAATAAAGTGTTTTTATCGACGGATTGTACCTCCTTGCATATAAAGTTTTAGGTGCGGGTTAATTTTGGGGTTCGGAAAAGGAGCTGTAGGTTTCGAGACTGTAAAGATAAGGTGTATATCTGTCCTTTTCTGATAGCATTGTTTCACTATAAATGGGTTAATTTAGCTGCGTGAGTAAATTTCTACATTGTTTGTTTGCTATCTGAGTAAACTACATCCATCTCTTCACTGTGTAGTCACTGTGAATCATTAACCATTTGTGTTTGTATTCTGTAGAGTAATTTGCTTGTATTTTTCATTAGAACAGTTGCGTGTTCAGATGTTAACTTAAACAAATATATGGATTTAATACACACGCACGTATTCCAAATAAATTGCTCATTAAAGTCATACATTATTAAAAATTGTATTTATATCACTGTCAAAGTATTCCCTTTGTGAATCCAGAAATAACACCCGGTTATCTTGTTCCAGTACTTTATTCATTTGCATTCATAATTTCCTACCAAATATATGTCATTCAAGACATAATTGATGACTCTCATATTTACCCTAATTCAATTGCCAAAAGTTTCCATTATCGATAGATGAGGGAAAGGAGACAACCCTTGTTGCCAAGTACATAACATTGGAACAGTTTGTTCCCTTGCACACGTATGATCGGTTGTTCTAGTATGATGGCGATAGGGGTAGTGAATGGTGTGCGGAGAGCAAAGGTGTCCGTTGAAGGTTAAGATACAATTTTGTATATTTTTTGGCAGATAAATGCAGTCAAACACACACACACACACACACACACACACACACACACACATATATATATATACACACATATATATATATATATATATATATATATATATATATATATATATATATATATATATATATATATATATATAGTATCATTAACGTCATTACCGTTTATATATATATATATATATATATATATATATATATATATTATCATTATCGTCATTATCGTTTATATATATATATATATATAAACGATAATGACGTTTTGTCCAAACTGATTTTGGACGATAATGACATAATCAAATGGATGTATAAAGACGATAAGGACACATTCAAAAATGTTTATAGACGGTACAGACATATTCAAATGTACATAGACAATAAGGACATAATGATATGTACATAGACAATAACTAAACAATGTTTAACTTTCGAACAGGTGTAAAACAGCCTTTACGCACTACTGAATTCACCTAAATGTGGGTGTGTCCGAGGTAGTTGTGAAGCGTCACTCCAGAGCACTAAACTAACTAAACACATATTTAGTCATAATAGGTGTACATAGCTGAAGTCTAATAATGACATTATGTAATGATCTTACCTCTGAAATGTATATATAATACAAACTCACGGTATGGTCTTAACAGTATACTGAATGCATCTATACGTGGCGCAGATGACGTTCCGATTCATCATACGATAAGATGTACTGCCAAAACTATATATAAAGTTACTGCATAAGGGTGAGTTTTAAGCATTACGATTGTTTCACATACTATGCCTGACGGTAAGCAAATCTAAGGGTATACTGCCTTTCCACTGAAGGAATTACAGTTGCCAAAACCCACACACGTCACAAGCGATAGCATGCTGTCGTGGCCTAACGTCTCGAGCACAATGAATACAGCGAATACACGCCATTATACACATTGCTTAGCTTTTTATTATAAGTCGCAATAAATTGATAAAAACAGATCATGGTGAAACAATAAGTACAAGAAAGGTAACTGTGTGTCGCTGAGACAAATTGATCACAACAGGTAATCTATAGTAAAACAATTATAAAATTAAACTAAATAGATTGCAATAATGTTAGCATACAAATAAATCCATAAGCATCTGAGTCTGTGTCAACTGTAAAGACTTTTCCGTTTATATAGGTATTACATGTTGTAATTATCATACTATTTGTTGCTGCGCGTGCGCATTCCAACGGGAATATATATTTTCTGGACCTATAAAAACTTCACAGATTATAGCCTGGCGTAGTGTACTAAGGAGTGCCTCGGTAATCGTTCATAAAACCTGTTAAAATCGTAATACACGTCAAGCGCTGTTGAGACCGGAAGCATGGAAAGAGTTGTGATTGTGGAGACTTGTAATTGCGTCATAACTGTGATTATCAAAATTTGCTGACATACTAAATAAAACTTAGACAAAAACGGGTAAAGGAAGTGTGAAAAGTATATGGTGATCGCTTATACTTTCGTAATATTGCATTACAATTTGCGTAATCGGCAAAATGCTGTTGTTTGCTATCCGTTTTTGTAGGTGTTGATCATTACTAACCAGTGTTTCAGTTTTGACAGCTCAGTGGCTTAGCAATACCATAGATGAAAGTAACGTTTTTATTCGGCTTTTAATTTACCTCGAAAAACGTTTTTTTTAATTAACAAAAATTGCGTTTTTTATATGTGGTACTTTCATTTGTTCAACATCGGCTATACAGGCGGTCCTCGTTCATATCCTAGATAACAAATATCGATCAATAATTAATCTATGATGCTAGCCTACGATACCTTACGTAAACATGCTACAACATAGTGTTGATGTCTGGCATAGGTCAAACGTGTATCCATTGGAAGATGACGCTGTGTCTAACCTTTTGCATAAATAAATATTAAATATTGGTTTTTGTGTTGCCTAAAAACTACTAGAACGTTTCATTTCGTTTTTTATTTATTGAGAAAAAATGCTTATTGTAACGTTTTTTTCTTTGAATTTTAACGTTTTTAACATCTGTGAGCAATACATGTAAAAATGTCATTGACCTGGAAGTGAATAGATATGGGTAAAAGCTGTCTTCTTTCTTCTTCTTCTTCTTCTTCTGCTTACTACTACTACTATTATTATTATTATTATTATTATTATTATTATTATTATTATTATCTGGCAATATATATCTCGCAATCGCCTTGACGAATGATTAAAAACGCATTCGTGTACTGTTAGAAAGTTTACCTATTTAGATACTATGCATGCAACGTTGAAGTCAAAATCAACTTGCGGTTGTTCACTTAGTACAAACTATCGATACAATACATTACCATTTGTTATTGTTCCTGTTGGATATTTTCGAAGGAGGGGGCGGGGGAGGTAATACCAGATACCGAGGGGAGGTAATACCAGATACCGACAGGGCGTCCCTTATTTCGCTGTTATTTCTTGACAAACTTCGCCTTGGAATTCTTCGTTAATTGGCCTCTATCTCCCAAAAATACATTGTCAAAGATGGTTCCTTGTTATAATCGTCTTGTTGCAAGTGTCGTACGAGACCTCCGTCATTTAGCTGATTTCCTCAGGACTTCTTTTGTGACTACACTATCCTCTGGAGATAACATGTTAAAAAGCGTCCATGTCAAATCTCTTAAAAGGTGCAACTTAGCAACCAATCTGTATTAGAAACATACAATCTTTTTGCAGCATGGGCTATAACCGCCCTCCACTCCTCTTTATGTAATCCCAATGTCTGTCAAATCTGTTACAAGTGTGATAACTTATCCAGTTTCAAGGACGTCAAGACAATATTAAAAGTAAATGGAAGGCTAATTAAACTCATACATTGTTGGCAGCCGTTAGTCTCATAAGATGATGGAAGTGCTCCTATGAAAGATGTCCGGTTGTTGGTTGTGCATCGTCTGTAGTGTCTATATAGCCCAACACGGGAGTGGCAGTCCTTGCTACACTTTCTGCATTTGCATGTTGAGTCTGTTTTGTGATGGAGATGCTTCTCCTTCTTCCGAGATCGCTTTTCATCCGCTAGCAAGCATTGCTTTTCCTCGCCGTGTTTCAACTAAGTGATCAGAGCGTGTTACCAGTTGGACCTATCTCGAGAAAACTTTTTCCAGGTGTTGATAACGATGTCAAGTGCTTTCATGTAGCGCTTGCAGATATCGATGAAGCGGGGAAGTGGCCTTCCTACCAAAGTTTATCTAGAGGAAAGTTCTGAATAAAGAAGGTCTGTGGGGATTTGTACGCCATCCATATGACGTACATGGCCCAGCCGTCTGATTCGACGTATGCTGATGAGTGTAGCCATGCTTGAAATCTTGGCACCAAGTTGTTTGTTACTCGATGACTCCAAGTGATTCCGAGTATGCATCGGAAACATTGCATGTGAAAGTCATTCGGTCTTTTATATTGTGAGGTGTACAGTGTCCAGATTTCCTTGGTATATAGGAGAGAGCTTTGCACTCAGAAATGGTACACGGATATCGTTGTGTTCAGGGTCTATATACTGTTGTTCCACACGCTTTGCGACAACCTGGAGAGAGTTGTTGATGCATTTCCAATCCGCTTATTGAGCTCAGTATAGAGCGATAAGTAGTTGGTGATGGCAGAGAGGAGGTTTGTGAATTTAATGACTACTTCAAGTACACAGCACTGTGCCTTTCATGTCATCGTGGAAGGACTGGATCGTGCTTAGCAGCTTTGAATGGCATCTAATCGTCGTCAGGATTATGAGTAGTCCGTCCTTGTTAAGTTGCTAACCAGATAGAACGCCTTGGGGAGGTCTATACAGGTCAGGGAGAGGGACTTATGTTGTTCTCTTAGTTTTTGCTGCAGTGGCCTGACGAGAAGGAATGTCTATGTTGGATCACACTGAGCGGACCACGCACCCGGAACTTTGCATATATTCTGCCATCAAGCGTCTGCAGTCTGTTCAGGATGACGGGTACGAAGACTTTAAACATGATGAGGAGAAGAGATATGCCGCTGCATTTGCTGCAGTAACTTATCGTAAATACTTCACATTATTCTCATTTTAGTACAGGGCAACTACACAAGAAAAATATCCCATTTGACACTTGTATGGTCTTTTTGTGGTTTAACATTTATCCGAGTCATTAATAAACTTTTCGAACTCGAAAGTTTTACTTAAAGCCATGCATCACAAAGGACTACCCAAATGCCTAACGCAACTAATTAATCCTATATCAAATTACTAAACAAGTATTGCTCTTAATATCCAAAACCCATGTGTATATATAGCATCCTTTTGACGTATGATGATGAGGTCGTGAACTGGGGATTACTATAGGAAAGATAATGACCTGGCTTGAGTATGTTTTTTCATGTCAGCCAAATTTTTTAAGTATTAATGCCACGCCCCATATATCAAGTTTGTTCATGAATAGTCAATAAGTTCGTTAATCTTCATAAATGGTTTAAAGTTTATCATGTATTGAAATGATCGTCGCAAATGATAACCTAATGAGGAAACGTTTAATACAAATGAATAAGTCATAGCCTTCGCGGACTTAGAAGCTTGCCCTAACATTTAAAATCAAAATTGACTCAGCTATAATATATTTATAGCGATATATATGAACAAAACTGATTCAAATATCAACACTAATTCCCATTTTCTAGGCTCAATAAAGTGAAGAGCATTGACTTTAATCACCCGAATTCTAAAGTGTAGAATATTTTGCATACTGTGTTTTATCATATCCAATAAAATATTGCCGAACCACATTCTGATCTACCCATTTATCACCTGACGCACATGTACACCAATTCATACATACGCATTGAACATAATACATAGCGAACTAAAACAAAATATCAAATTAACAGTAAATACTAGGCTCTAACGCGTCTCCCGCTGAGCTATTTGACATAAGAAGATCAGCGTGACTGGCACATAATACATTAGACCGACATTATATAACAAATTTTACCCGTTACAACAAAGACTAGTTCAAGGCACTTGAAAAGACAAATATACTGAAAAGAACTATACAAATACCTTTGGTAAATTATGAAGACCTTGGAATGTTTTAAGAAAAGCCTAACATGACACTATTATTATTTAGATAATACACCTCTCGACACAGCGCTTGACAAAATCACTTTTAATGTTCTCAAGCAAAACAATTTATTTCAGGTGAATAAATGAACCAGATAACATCTATGTAATCTAAAGAAAATGTTTTACCTGTCAAACAAGAATAATTATCCCAAACTATAAATCTTCAGAAAAATTAAAAAGAAAGATAGAAAGAAAAGATAAAAAGACATAAATGTATGTATTTATAACAACAGCTAGCCTTTCTTTCATTTCATTAAGCTTGTGTTTTATCGTAGGGCTAGGAGCGAAATCATGTTGATATAGAAGTGTCACATTTTCAAGATATGAAAGGTTACCTCTTATTCCATAAATACGAACACAAGACAGAAACAAGAACGAAATACAAAACTATATAAAATAGATGGACATGCATATTTATCGTTATATACATTAATTAATCAACACATACAATGAGACTCAAACATAACACTATAAACGAAAACGTGCTAGAAAGATGCACATCATTTTTGAGAAAGCATTGCTGTTTTATAAATGATATACTTATTTTTCAACCAGGTAACCATTCTAGGTTTGATATAAAGATGACAGTGATCATAATAAATTAAATGTTTGCTCACTCCTTTGCATCTCCGGCTTCTCGCTCTTGTTTCAGTATACAGGAAATATAAGGTTTTCATCCTTCTTTTGACTTTGGTATTTGCTAGATTGTTTGGTGTTCAATTATACAACATTACGCTATAATCAAAACGGTCAAAATAATTAGTACAAACTGAGTATGTTGGTTAGATTTATTTAACTTCCTTCACCTGTCTTAGCTTTATGAACGCTTTCCCAAGGACACATAAAGGCATACAAGGTAAACAATTGACATAGTGCCGTGAATTGGCGAAATGACCTCGCCATACCTTTCGTTCAAAAATAAAAAAGACTGGCAAAAAATACACTTAATAATTTATAAAGTCGTGAGGTCAGACACAAATAGATTTTACATGTAAACTAACCTTAGCTAAATCTTTAAATGCAAATAAGACCAAAAAATGTATTTGAAATAGTTTTAAAGATTTTGTAAAAACATAACACATTTGATTATAGTTTGCAACGTATACACAAATCAATTTCATTTTACGTATAGTGTATTTCTGTATGACATACAGTGTATTTTTGTATGTCGTATAGTGCATTTCTGTATGGCATACAGTGTCTTTTTTATGGCATGCGGTGTATTTGTTATGGCATATAGTGCATTTCCGTATGGCATAGAGTGTATTTTTGTATGGAATATAGTGTATTTCTGTATGGCATACGGTGTATTTGTTATGGCATACAGTGTAATTTTGTAAGGATTATAGTGTATTTTGTATGGCATGTATTGTATTTCTGTATGGCATGCTGTGTAATTTTTATGGCATATAGTGTATTTCTGTATGGCATATAGTGTATTTTTGTATGGCATACAGTGTATTTATGTATGGCATACGGTGTATTTGTTATGGCATATAGTGCGTTTCTGTATGGCATACAGTGTATTTTTGTATGGAATATAGTGTATTTCTGTATGGCATACGGTGTATTTCTGTAGAGCTTATTTGTCTACTCTAAATAATAATAATAATAATAATAATAATAATAATAATAATAATAATAACAATAATAATACTAATAATAATAATAATAATAATAATAATATGGACTTTGTATAGCGCCTAATCTGTCAAAGGTCTAAGCGCTTTACATCATCAATAATGATATGACTACACTACAGAACAACAAATGACACAAACAATGAAATTGGAAAACATAAAAACATCCTGAAAATATATAAGATACAAAACACGATTAGGTCGCTAAGTTTGTCATTGAAGTCGAAACAGGTGAGTCTTGAGAGCACTCTTAAAAGAGACCACTGTCTCTTTGTGTCTAATTTCAATCGGCAATTAGTTCCACGTCGCCTGGCCCTGGTATGCAAACGAATGTTGTCCATATGACTTTGTTTTCACCTTGGGAACAATGAGTATACGATTATCAGAAGAAGAGCGTAACGATATGTTGGACTGGAGTCTGTCATTGAAAAATAGCACATTGAACAAATGTTGTGTTTGATTCTGTATCGAATTAATAGCCAGTGTAGGGTACAGAGCAGTGGTGAGGTGTGCTCTGATCGAGGTACTCTGAAGATGATCCGTGCAGTTGTGCTTTGAACTTTTTGAAGTTTCTGGAGTAAATATTGTGATGAACCAGACATAATTGAATTACAATAGTCCAGTATTGAAAGTACTAATGACCACACAAGTGTTTTAGTGGCATCAGCTGAAGGATATTTACAAATGGAACTGATGCGTCTCAATTCAAGATATGCAACCTTGCAGATGTTCATGACATGTTGGTACAATGTGAGAATACTGTCAAGAGTAACACCTAAATTCCGTACTGACTGAGAATTTAATGTTGGTGTTACTGATATGTATTGTCTAAGGTAAAGGATGTGAATGAGAATGTCTTTGTGTTGTGATCAGAATAGCCTCAGTTTTATCATCATTCATCTGCAGCTTGTTACATGTCATCCATGATTTCACATCCGAAATGCATTTCTCTACTCCATGGATGGTAGCATCAACTTTAGTTGGGTGGCTAGACTGGTATATTTGGTGTCATCAGCGTAAAATTGGTTCGACACTGGGTGATGATCTATGACACTTGAGAGCTTCTGAGTGTACAGAATGAAGAGAACAGGTCCAAGAACAGATCCCTGTGGAACATCACAACATACATCAACTGGGATGGTGTGTATTCCATTTGCAGACATAATTTGTGTCCTGTTCACAAAGTAGGACTTGAACCACTGTAAGGCTATATTCTGAATGCCAAATACATGCTGGAGACGGTGAAGTAATATATCATGGTCTATTGTGTCAAATGCTGCAGATAAATCCAGGAGAGTGAGGACTGTAATCTTTCCACTATCCAAAGCAGAGAGAATGTCACTAAATACTTTCAGAAGAGTAGTTTCCATACTGTGGCAAGGGCGAAATGCAGACTGTACACTGCAAAAAAGACTGTTTGAATTCAAATGAGATTCAAGTTGAGTTAAAACAACCTTTTCTAAGATTTTTTATATGAAAGAGAGATTAGAAACTGGGAGGTAGTTTTTTAAATCGTGATGGTTCAGTGTTGGTTTCTTCAGCAGTGGCTTTACGATGGCAGTTTTGAAAAATGATGGGAATTCCCCTGATGAGAGAGAGATATTAATAACATCAGTTAGTGAGGGCAATATTGGTTCTAAGCACTCAAGCAGCAGTGATGTCGGAATGGGATCAAGTTCACAAGAGTTTGGTGCACTTATCATCACGATTATCCGTACTAGATATATAGAAACAGGTTCAAATGCTCCTAACGGTTGTCTCTGAAATTCTGCTTCATACTTGTATGGTGACGAATCAGTTGAAATTGTGCTGTCAAGCGAATCTCCAATGGTTTGAACTTTGTCATTGAGGAAATGTGCAAATTGGTCTGATAGGTCTAGTGGACAGAAATTCGTTGGAAGTGGTGTACATTTGTTCCTTGACATTAGTTTGTTAGTTATCTCGAAGAGCTCTTTGCAACTGGAAATCTCCGTGATCTTAGTACTGTTGTGGGATGATTTGGCTAAATGGACTGTTTCCGGCGTTCTTATTAGCGGCTTCGTAGATTTGTTTATGAATAGTGAGTCTGGTGGAATCGCAAAGCCTCTCTGAAGAAAAGAACACTTTTTTTTCATTGATTCTCTGCATTTGGTGGCTGGGGCATGTTTTTCAAGCAATGAACGCAGGCAGTTATCAACTTGTTCTGCTGTTGAATGTAAGAAATGTGTTAGGTGTTTTTGGATGTCATGCATGAATTTTCTTATATTTATCATACGGAGGTTTCTCTAAGTAGCAAATAGATGTGGAGAGTTAGGGACTGATACGTCGAGATGGCATAGAATGCAGAGGTGATCCGAAGCAAGTTCGTGGGATACAAGGGTTAATTTCAGAATATTATCATCAGGTATATAAAGAAACCAGTCTAAAATGTGACCAATTTTATGGGTAGGTTGGTTACCTGACTGTTTAAAATTGAAAACATTAATGTATTTTGACGTGTTTGGTTTACCAGGACAGTCAAAGTGAAAATTGAAATCTTTAAGAATAATTAGGCTGCCACCTATCGCATTTTTATGCTCTAGAAGATTTGGAAACTGCTCCAAAAAGAGAGATTCAGTCAGCTTGTTTATTCTACTAGGAGGAGAATGGTAGAGACAGAAAAAATGGACTGACTTTTGTTCCAGTGTGAGCGTTGTTTTGACTAGTTCAAACGATGTGTGGCAGAAGTTGAAGATTGTGTTGTACTTGAGGCATTTAATCATGTAATTCTTTGTAATTACAGCAATTCCACCTCCGCGAGAGTTGCGGGGGAACGACTTGATGGAGTAATCGCTGGGTGTTAAATCCGCACACTTACATTCATCACCTGCGGAATGTAACCAAGTTTCTGTCAGGAAGAAGATGTCAATATTCTGGTCGTTGATAAAATTGTTCTTAACTATTAAATATTTTGACAAATTACTATTCAGTATTATTTATATATTATCTTCATTTGACATAATTATCTGGAAAATGTTCGCGAGTTGGACAGTGGCTTTTTTTGTGTCGCAAAACAATTGATCCACGTATCTGATGAAATTAGGTTATCTTACACTCTATAAATCAGACTAGATGAACAATGTGTTTAAGTGATTTAAATGACTTGCATAATTCTCGCAGGGTGTTGCGTTTCGCAAAACTATGATTAAAGCTTGCCTTTGAGTAAGGTCAAATTGTTTTATTTCAGTGAAGTTTTAACATAGAGTCTTTTGACATATGTTGGATGATTTGATAACAACGTTTGCTATTACATTTATACCCATGTTTTATGTTGGCAACATATTTACGGTACGGGTTTTTGAAACCCTTGTTTTCTATTGGCTACATCTTTACGGAACGGGTTTCTATGCCCATGTTTTCAATTGGCAACATCTTTACGGTATAGGATTTTTCTACCGATGTCTTCTCTTGGCAACATCTTTACGGTACGGATTTATTACACAAATGTTTTCTGTTGGCAATATCTTCAAGGTACGGGTTTTTATGCCCATATTTTCTATTGGCAACATCTTTACGGTACGGGTTTTGTATACCCATATTTTCTGTTTTCAACATCTTTATAGATTTCCGCGTCCTCTGAATTAATGTCTTCCTTACATTCTAAGTATGCCTTTCAACTGAGCAAGGTAACAAAAATGGTAAGAAACACTATACAATACACTGAGTTCAAAACAACAAAGTTTTGAACGTTTAATATAGTTTCCAGTTTTATTCTACATGAATTAAATGTAGACTACCTGTCAATCTATTTACCTACTCGCCAACCGATAATAAGTTAATATATCATTTCGCCCATTTATCTATGAAAACACATCATTTTACACATAGCTCAAATTGTACTCGTATACTGTCGTCTTGTGTCCAGACTAGATGTATATCAATATTGCTATCCAAACACAAAATAAATATTACTTACATAGGACGTCAGCAATTATATTGCATAATTCAAGATTTTTGTCAATACAAGTGAACAGATCTCATGCGTGTAGTTTAACAAATAGTATATGATCGTATTATTTAAATTTTCATCTTAATTATATATATATATATATATATATATATATATATATATATATATATATATATATATATATATATATATATATATATATATATATATATATATATATATATATTTGTTTCATATTCAGGAACATGTGACTGACTCGTGGAAAATCGCCTCTGCACGGCATCAACAAAGGAAATCTATTTGGTGAAAGGAAATCCGAACGTTCAAAACCATTTTAACTTTAGCGGACACTCTACAGTGATTTCATAGTTTTGTTGATTTCATACATTTGGCCATGGCTTTTGTTTCAAAACGTATCCATATTAATTCGACCTCCAACGCGATTCAAACATTTGATCGACCAGCGAAAGTATGGAGACTAATTCTATACCTAAGTATCTTTTTGACTCTTGTACTTATGTGTGAAGCAAACTCAACTTGTACTGTCAATGGAATTCATTATATCTGCAACAATATTGACACCAGGGGAGATTTTCCTGTTGTGTTACCGACAAATGTACGGACAGTTACGCTGATGGCAACACATGAAATTGACCAAGCCTTCCCCAGTGGACTTTTCAACCATAAAACATGGGCAAATGTATCAGAGCTTTCTATTCTTAAATTTACTAACATTGAACGTATTGAAAAAGAGTTTCTTAACGGACTGGAAGAGTTAAAAGTTAACACAATATCATTATGTATTGATCTCGTTGTAATTGACCCAGATACATTTCATTCCACACCTAATATTGAAGAACTTCATTTGGATGGGAACACACGACTAAATTTATCTATTGTCGAAGCAGCACTAAGGGATACACTGAATAATCTTAGATATCTGTCTTTAATTGGAATCCAAGCATCGGAGCAGCATATTGTCCTCGGAGATAACTTTGTAAAGGCTCTTCATGCCAAGAATGTGTCATATTTAGATATAAGTGCAGTCAAAGCTATTATTGTGGAAAAGACTGTCGTACAAGATTTGCTTGCAAATCTAAAATAATTAATTTGTCTTATTCTCCAATACTTGCGCCTGGTGGGATGAACACTATGGCTAGATCGTTATTAAAAAACATCGAGTTTTTGGATCTTACATGCGTACAGTATGTTATTTGGAAATATCACATAAAAGAGGATATCAAAGTGTCTGAATTTCCAAAGACAATGTATTTATTCCTCCGGGAAGTGGTTAATCAAAATGCAAAAGTAATCTTCAATGCAAGATTACGTTTTGAGACCTGCGACATCAAATTTCCAAAAATGTTTGACTTAAGCAAAAAACAGCTTAAACACTTAAATATTACATTCATTGTAGACTGTCGTCCACGTGAATTAGAAACATTGAACCTAGAGAGTAACAATATGGAATATATATCGCCAAACTTTTTAAGCATTTCTCCTTGACTGAAAATTTTAGATTTGTCCAATAACTTATCGATGAAGATGCAGGACGTGGATGAGTTTTCCAATATGTTTACCCAAAACAAAGACCCTGAGATAGTTTTCCTACGTTATAACCATCTTATTTGTGTACCATCAAATGTATTCATATCCAATTCAATGCTACAAAAAATTTATCTGAGTGAGAATAAACTCGCCTACTTTGATATTAATCTCCAAAAAAAATCTAACGTTAATTAATTTAAGTAGGAATCGGATCAAACATTTGTCTGCATCCTTCCTGGAACAATTCAAGCCCCTATTGCGGAAACAAAACACTGAAAGCAATAAGAAAGTATATGTTACAAATGTGTTCCTCAAACAGTTCGACGATAAAAGTCTTATAGAAAAACTATTCAGATATGGATACAACGCACGCGCTGAAACAAGGACCTTGCAAACATGAGGAAAGAAATTCTGCAAGAGAACGCAAATTTCAAATTTCTTGTATTTCTTTCATACTGCAGCCAAGACGCTCAAATAGTGGACACAAACATCTTGCCTTCTTTAAATAAGTATCTCCAGGAAATTTGGAACACAAAAAGGGACCTTGTTTGTACTGGAGAAGATAGTTTTGTTCTTGGAATGCGTATCATAGAAGAAATATAGTATTAATGAATGTCTAGTCGTAGTGCCTGTAATAACACCGGCATTTTTGCATTGTCGCTGGAGTCAGGAAGAATGTGGTGCTGCCGTTGACAGACACAGACAAGTTGTGATTCTAATGAACAAGCATACCGACACATCTAGGGCAATTGTTACAATACAAAATCTAATAGGGCAGTACACGAGAGGAACCTGGTCGGATAATGAAGGAGTATTTTTCATTCGACCCTCCTGGAATACAATTTGTGAGGGAATTACTCGTGCAGCAAGTGAGTCATTTCGACAATATAAAAGACAAAACGGTATCGTCCCTGCTGAGGAACTTTCTTTGGTCAAATAAATGTTATAGTACACATACCAATGTCTTCCCGGCAAAAGCAATAGTTCCTTCAAATTACAAAAATATGTTTTCTCTTCTGGAATTGAAACAACCATGTAGACAACTGAGTTTACATCCAGCGGAAAGGAACGGAATAAGTTGTACAAATTGTTGTCCATATTAGAAGAATTAGTACACAAATTCGGAACTGTTATACTATAAGGCAATCGATCATAAATGACAAGAACCGCACAAAAAGTGTTCGATGACTTTGATGAATGACTGATGAAATTGAATATATTGAAATATATTAGAATTCATATTTTAAAACAACACATGAGTTTTATCTCTGCTTGATAATGTCATTCACCATGGGTATTCTGTCACTAAGTGGTTCAAGTTAATTTCCGCCATTACTTTCTCACTTTGCATAACTGTGAGACCCTTATGGAACGATCGTAATCACTGTCGCCTTTTGAAGTAAATATGAATTGATCCAGTTTAGGTTATGTATGCGAACTAATACTGCATTATATGGTTAGCACAATCATATATGATAATGCCAATTTATTAGACTCGTTTCAAAACGAGTTTAGAACCTATATAAAAAAAGACATTACATTCTTTTAGTATAAACAGGTTACACTTTTTTGTTTTAATTATTTCCCGAATAAAACGAACCATTTGCTGGATTATTATAAGAGACTTACTAAATTATGTTTGTTGTGTTAGGCACTTTCCTTATAGTTCTTCCTGTAACATGTGAACCCAAAACGCGAGACAGTTAGAAGGATATCTGAAAACAGATATGAGGCATTTATTCCATGGAAGATTTAGAAGACTTGAACTAGTCAGAAGAGAATATCAATTTATGCTCGTTAATGACAAGTAAAGGTTTTAAATAAATTCCAATAACTTAGTGTGGCATACAGCAAACAGGAATTGTCTGACATGCATGAAGTTGATGCCTAAAGCAAAGGTAAATGGAGATTTGGCATTATTCAATTTTACCAAAGAGCAATTCCATCACATGATAAGCTACTTTGCATGTACTCATTCACGAAACATAGTTTTGTAAGTCAATCATTCTCTGAACTAACTGACATTTCATTTCATAAACATAATGTCACAAAATACAACCCTCTGAATACATACATACAGAGAGACAGACAGACAGACATGAGCCTCGCATATGATACACCGTATTGTGTATAATTCTGCTTATGTTGTTGTACACATCTTGTCTAGAGGAGGAAGTTTAGTTGCTGATCTTCTTGATCTCATCGTAGGTTTCATCAAACCTGTTTTGTTTGTTTCTGCTTGATGAAGCTACGATTGTCGAAGCTGTTCCGTATACAAGCTAGAATAATGCCGTTCAGTCAGCATCGACATTCTTATTGTCGATAGAGGTGGACTTCGGTGTTCTAGTAATTCCACGAGATACAATCCTTTAGAAGCCTTCATTCAATTTGGGTGTCTTTTCGGCAGAGTTAGGATTATGAGCTTGGTGATGACGAGACGGTGGTCTCTAACAAGAACTTGGGCACACGCACATCCTATGTGTCCTTCTTCCTGACAATGACGTAGGCAACGTGATCACAGTCAACACTTTCATGTAGGAAAGTGATCAATGACAGTGTAAAGATCCTCATCTAACTTGACGTTCTCTTCATGAAAATTATTCTTGTCTGGAGCATAACAACTATTGATGCTAAGGTGTTTTCTTCCCGACAAGAAGGGGAGTTTCGTAGTCATGAGTCTGTCCTTTACTCCATTTGGAGGTCCAACCAAGTTGTCAAGCAGTGCTGTCTTCATTTAAAAGGCGACAACAGCGTCACAGCGCTCATCATGTCCTCGGGTGCTCCAAATGAATTGTATGCGGAACCTCTTTCATAGTGTTCGACTTCTCCTGTCAGTTGGGTTTCGCACAAGGCTGCAATGTCCACATTGTAAATGGCGAGTTCATTTACAGTTATGTCGGTTCTCGTAAGGGGTCTTTCCGCATCGTCTGTGTCACGTAAGGTGCGCACATTCCATTTGCCAAGTGTGCGAGTAAGATTCCACATTTTTGTTTGTTGTTTTTCTTTACTCCAGGAGGTTGGTCCACGCCATCCGCGGTAAGCTGGATATCACATTTAGAGCAGGCAATGTTTAAGGCACATGTTCTAGCCACTACCTCGTACCAGGGAGGTAAGCAGTACATTCGTAAAGAGGTCCGCTCAGTCGATCACGGGGCTGACTGACTCTACTGCTGATGTCTGTGGTGAAAAACGTTAGTGTCTGATGAAATGGGATGTGTGGATGACAAGAATGATTTGCGCGGTGACTGTTTTAAGTGAGGAAGAGTTCCGCAGTTCTTCGCCTTCACATTGTCTCCCAAAACCTCTCCATCAGCACAACAACGTCGATACAGAGTCCTGCATACGTTCCTGTTAAAGTTGCACATACACCCAAAGTGTGTACATGTACATTCATTGCGGTCTCCCTTTTGTGGCCTAGGTCTACAATAAAACCTAGGAAGGTATACGTTAAAGCCACACTGTGTTTAACGGCTTAGAATAAAAGCTGTTAATAAATTCCCCCATGAAACGCATGCAAACAAAATGATGCCACAAAGCTCAATAATTTTATATAAATTTCAGAGCATGAAGTAAACTATTACTGTTATTACGTTTCTGATTTCGACATTTGTACATATTTACGGGTGTTTTACAAGTGAGAAATAAGTCGTATTCCCTAAGTTTCTCATACAATTTGTGTAACCATAGCGCATGTAACAGGCAGGAGTAAGCAGCATGGTTTTATATACATCTTGTGGAAAGCGCAAGAATATAAATATAAGGTAATTTTAAGATAGGCATTGATTTTAAGATAGGCCTTGATTTTGCTTTATTTATTAAACCTAACTGCATAAACAAATGAGACGTTAATGACGACATTTGTAGCACTTCTGTCCAAACCAAATGCATGTCATGCATGTAATTACCATTAGATGTCCAGTATGTCATGGTCAGGAAATGTTGATATTCAGTGAGGATGTCCTTCCAATAATAAAGGATATGTTTCCAGACAGAACCATGATGCGGACAAATTCAAACCGTTAGACTAAGATGTTTTCCGTGGTGTATATGTTGCCGTAAATGTCGACAAGAAGCGACATCAGTCACTTCTTTCCAGACTTTAGATTTCATTATTGCCATTCTAATATAATAAACAAGTGCACTTACTTCTTAGAAGAAAGAAATAAACACTACTACTATTAAAACTAGATTTCGCATCAACTGGATTTCACAATATAAGACACACCATGGAACTTTTGTTGTTGTTGTAGGTTTGCACCCCATTTTACATCACAAGATAGGTTATACATTGCATCTTGTGTAAATGGTAGAGGTATATCCGCAAAAGACCCATGAACGACCCAGTGACCCAGGAGAAGCAACTGCAAGCCTTCTAACATATAAACATTGGCTGAACCAGAGACTCTAACACAGAGGTGAGCACGTAATGATCCTTTAAAGTAAAGGTTTATACCATCGTGTCAGTCATAATTGTTAACTTTGGCGGTATAATATATGCAATGCACAGATAGCCGTAATGATCCGTACCAAATAGTATAGTTCTATGTATATTTAATCTGAGTTGATGCGTGGGGAGGAATGCAAACAGTACAAATACTATCCTACAAAACAAAGCAATGTTGAAAATCTGCATATGTGGCATAGCTAAATTGATTTATATATTAAAGTACGGCATGCACAGATCTTGTCTACTGAATGAACTTTATTTTGACGACATCGACAGATCATTTGTAGCTTGCGTAATTGTCTCGTGCTCTTAGCCAACCTAATTGTCGATATTATTTTTGGTTTCCTGATCTGTGCGATCGTTTATGTATGTATGGGTATGTGTTTTATCTGAAAAAGAAACGTGTACCTCGTTTCTTTCTTTATTCATCTTGTCGTTATTATTATTATCATTATTATTATTATTAGTAGTAGTAGTAGTAGTTGTAGTAGTAGCTGTAGTAGTAATTAACCTTGATGTATATCTTCATTTCAGCAATGCCTTATCAAAATTATACGTACCTAATATATTTTAATGTAGGATGTATACTCGATAGTCATTCATCCGTGAAAAGCATTTAACTCGTTTTGAATACCACATTATTGTCGAGAAAGAATATCGAATGTAATTTGCACACATTTAAAATTACGGAATTATTCTCAAGTTCAGCCGTGATGCTGTTACATGTTTGTGAAAGGTAAGTAAGCAATACAATGGTAAGCTAAACTTTGATAGTAAAATGTATGCCTTTATAGGTCACGGTGTGTCAAATATTAGTATCTATGGAAAATGCGACCAATTATGGTTTCATATACGAATGTACGGTACAGACGTCTGTTAGCGTTTATGTTGTGTATATATATATATATATATATATATATATATATATATATATATAAATATATATATATAAATATATATACATATATATATATATATATATATATATATATATATATATATATATTTATATATATATATATATATATATATATATATATATATATATATATATATATATATATATATATATATATATATATATATATATATATATATATATATATATATATATATATATATATATATATTGCATCTATTGATCTGGAATAAGGCCGCCATCGGTTAACTGCTCGAGAATAGGCTCTTCCGATCTTGTGCTATATTGATGATATTTGTGCTTGTTCTCTATCATCGTCTACATGATTGTGTTTCATCATGCATTGGCTGTTCCGTTCGTATGTCTTAATTCATCTCCTTGTTTTGGAAACGAGAACAATTAGTTTTGTCCCACTGTTAAGACGTCCTTTGTTTTTTATTAAACCGCCGTCAAATGACCGCTTAAAATACGACGGGCCCTCATTAATTGGATTAAATGACCACACCATGGTTCTAGATACTACATTGTGCTCAAGACTGAACGACTTGGGAATACATTCATCATTTCTTAAATGTAAACGGAAGTGAAAAAAGAAACGTTCTTTCAAAGACGGCCGGCGAAGAACAGGAAGAAGAATTCCAGTTATCTCACTTTCGCTCGTAACGGATAAACAACTTAAACATTTTGCCGTTAATTTTAATAACCTGGTTCAAATTCCTCTTAAGTCGTCAACAGTTGTGTCAACTGTCCCAGGGATACCACTAAGTATTGCATTATTCAACGCTCAATCAGTAGGATCACCGGAAAAGCGCACAGAAAATGTTAATTTTATCAACGACCAGAATATTGACGTCTTTTTCCTGACAGAAACTTGGTTACATTCAGAAGGTGATGAACCTAAGTGTGCGGATTTAACACCCAGCGATTACTCCATCACGTCGTTCCCCCGCAACTCTGAAATTACAAAGAATTCCATGATCAATTGCCTTAAGTACACACAACCTTCAATTTCTGACACATATCGTTTGAACTAGTCAAAACAACGATCACACTGGAACAAAGGTCAGTCCATTTATTTCTGTATCTACCGTCTTCCTCCTAGTAGAAAAAAAAACGAGCTATCCGAATCTCTCTTTTTTGGAGCAGTTTCCAAATCTTCTAGAGTATGGAAATTCGATAGGTGGCAATCTAATTATTCTTGGAGATTTCAACTTTCACTTTGACTGTCCTGGTAAATCATACACGTCAAAACTCCTAGATTCCATTCATGTTTTCCATCTTAAACAGTCAGTTAACCAACCTACCCTTAAACTTGGTCACAATTTAAACTGGTTTCTTTATAGACCTGATACAATTTCTGCAATCCACCCTTGAATCTCACGAACTTGCATCGGATCACCTGTTCATTGTATACTATCTCGACGTATCAGTCCCTAACCCTCCACCTCTATTTGCTACTAAGAGAAACCTCCGTATGCTAAATAGAACCAAATTCATGCACGACATCCAAGAAACCCTAACAACTTTCTCACATTAAACAGCGGAACAACTTGATAACTGCCTGCGTTCATTGCTTCAAAAAGATGCCCTAGCCACCAAATGTGAAGTATCAATGAAAAAAGTGTTCTCCTTGGTATAGCAATCTTCGGGACCAGCTTCGCACTGCTAAAAGACATCGCAGAAAAGCAGAGAGGCTTTGGCTTTAAACCAGACTCACTAGTAATAAACAAATCTACGAAACCGTTAAGAAGAACGTCAAAAAAATTGTCCATTTAGCCAAATCATCCCACTACAGTACTAAGATCACGGAGAGTTCCAGCTGCAAAGAGCTCTTAACAAACTAATGTCAAGGAACAAATGTACACCACTTACAACAACCTTCTCTCCACTAGACCTACCGGACCAATTTGCAAATTTCATCGATGACAAAGTACAAACCATAACAGATTCGCTTGACAGCACAATTTCAACTGATTCGTCACCATACAGGTATGATGCAGAATTTCAGCAACAACCGTTAGGAGTATTTGTACCTGTTTCTATTGATTTAGTACGGATAATCGTGATTGAAAAGTGCAACAAAGTCTTGTTAACTTGATCCAATTCCAACATCACAGCTGCTTGATTGCTTAAACCCACTATTGCCTTAACTAACTTATGTTATTAATATCTCTCTCTCATTATTTTTCAAAATTACCATCTTAAAGCCACTGCTGAAGAAACCAACACTGGACCATAACGAATACAAGAACTACCTCCCAGTTTTTAATCTCCCATTTATGTTAAAAATCTTAGAAAAGGTTGTTCGAACTCATCTTATATATCATTTTAATTCAAAGAGTCTTTTTACCAATGTGCAGTCTGCATATCGCCCTTGCCACAATAAGGAAACTACTCTTCTGAACGTATTTAGTGACATTCTCTCTGATTTGGATAGTGGAAAGATTACAGTCCTCACTCTCCTTGATTTATCTGCATCATATGACACAATAGACCATGATATATTACTGCACCGTCTCCAGCAAGTATTTGGCATTCAGAATATAGCCTTACAGTGGTTCAAGTCCTACTTAGTCAACAGGACACAAATTATTTCTGCAAATGGAATACACTCCATCCCAGTTGACCTATGTTGTGGTGTTCCACAAAGATCTATTCTTGGACCTCTTCTAATCATTCTGAACACTCATCCGCACTCAAGTGTCATAGATCATCCATCAGTGTCGCACCATTTGTATGTTGATAACACCCAAATATACAAGTCTAGCCACCCATCTAAAGTTGATGCTACCATCCACGGAGTAGAGAAATGCATTTCTGATGTGAAATCATTTATGGCATGTAACAAACTGCAGATGAATGATGATACAACTGAGGCTATTCTGATCACAAAGACTTTCTCATTCACATCCTTTACCTCAGACAATAAATATCAGCAACACCAACATTAAATTCTCACAGTCAGTAGGGAACCTAGGCATTTCTATAGACAGTATTATCACATTTCACCAACATGTCATGAACATATGCAAGGCTGCATATCTTGAATTGAGAAGCATCAGTTCCATTCGTAAATATATTTCAGTTGATGCCACTAAAACACTTGTGTGTTCATTAGTACGTTCAATACTGGACTATTGTAACTCAATTATGTCTGGTTCATCAGAATATTTACTCCAGAAACTTATACAAGTTCAAAAGACAGCTGCACGGATCGTCTTTAGAGTACCTCGATTAGAGCATACCTCACCACTACTCTGTACCCTACACTGGCTATCGATTCGATACAGAATCAAACCCAAAATTTGTTCTCTGTGCTATGTTTCAATGACAGACTCCAGTAACAACATACCTATCCAGCCTCACTCATGTGTATACACCAGCTAGATACTTACGCTCTTCCTCTTATAATCGTATACTCATTGTTCCCAAGGTGAAAACAAAGTCATATGGACAACGTTCATGTGCACACCAGGGCCCAGCGACGTGGAAAAAAATTGACCATTGAAATTAGACAAAAAGACACAGTGATCCCTTTTAAGAGTGCTCTTAACACTCACCTGTTTCGACTGCAGGGACAAACTTAGCGACCTAATTATGTTTTGTATCTTATATGTTTTCAGCATGTTTTTATTTTTTCCACTTTCATTGTTTTTTGTCATTTTTTTGTTCTGTAGGGTAATCATATCATTATTGATGGTGTAAAGCACTTAGAACTTCGAAAGATTAGGCGCTATACAAGTTCCTCATTATTATTATTATTAATAATATTATTATTGATTTTTAAGAATTACATGTATGAATGGTTTAGTTTAAGCGAATTCAATATCTTAAAATTAGTATTATTGTTATTAGTAGCAGTAGAGTAGTATCACTAGTAATGGTGTTGGTAGTATCACAATACAACAAATTAATTTGTAATTCAGTAACATGTAATGTGCTGAACAAATAAAATAAATATTTTGGTACTCTTTGTAAAGTATCATCTGGGAAAGCCGTTACACTATTACATGTTTGTGAAAGGTAAGTAAACATAAAATTAGGTAAATTGCATGTTTGTAGTTAACATGCATTGACTAACATATACTATTTATATTCCACTTCTTCTTTTCATTATTATTATTATTATTATTATTATTATTATTATTATCTGTATCTAGAATAATGTGCTATTTTTAAAGCCGTTTCAACCCTGTACACACTTTATATGCTGACAACATGATGTAAACCTGATAGTTACAATTCAGTAAAGAACATTTGAATTTGTATTGACTACTCCATTATTGTGAAGAAAGAAGTTTAGAAATAGCTGTCACATATATGACTCATTCTCGTGTTACCTGTATTATCATTTCGAACACGGTCTCGACATGTTTATACACAGTATGATCGTATACGACATGGCATTTACTAGGGAATGATTTTTAAAGGTAAGTAAACATTAAATTAGATTAATTGCATAGTTTTAGTAACACGCACGAATTTATATAATCACGCTTTCATTGTAAACGAAAGATCAAACTTGAATGTGTGTGATGTTTGAGTGATAGGGATTGTTAACGCAGCTTAACAATTTTTTTAAGTCGTGTCGCAACGATGTCTGCAGAGAGGCAGTTTTTTTATAGTGATGTCATGCACTGGGGCATCATGCCGCAGACATGTAGCATGATGCCCCACCCAGTCACAATATCTTGACCAGGCCGACCAGTCATAATACTAACCTCTTAATGCTGAACGCCTAGCGAGACAGTTGTTAGTATCATTTCCTGGGATGACTAGGCCGAGGATAGAACACACTACCTGACGTTTCCTCGACGAACGCTCTAACCACTAGGCCAACGGAGCGGTCAAACCTTAAAACGTAACACGTCATGAAATGATGCGAATAAAATACCTATCCTAGAGATACAAAACAACGATTGTAAAGACTGATTGCATAATGTTAATATGCCATGACTGGATTAACACAACCATGCCAGCAAATTACCCTGTGGGAAGATGATACTATCTCGTCTAATACGAATTATTGTAGTGCCCGATACAAAACATATTATATTTAAAGAGCTCCAAACTATTAAAAAGGCATGAGAACATTGTACTCAAAATTAAGTCACTTATTCAACGGGATTATTCTAAATTTACTGGAAGATTCGTCACGCAAAACACGGTTATATGTAATGACACCCACAGTGGCGAAATCATTAGTTTGGTGAAATCTCAGTCCAAATGATCAGGGATGGAATTCTACCACCGGTTCAGCCTATTTCCTCTTGGAAAATCTCTTTACTCCAACTTTCTCGGCACTATAGTAACCGACGCGTATTGCTGTGCGTACAGCAACTAATAAACTAGCTAGTCATAATCGCGTTGCATATGTGTGATACTGATGTATTGTTTGTAATCAGTGTTTCTTGAGAGACTAATGAATTCCGTTTGAATGTTTTCATTGTGAACAAGAATGAAATTTATATTCCGGTATCATTAATTATACCCCATATATGTTCAAGAAGCTACCTTCGCACATAGTTCAAATCGACTTTCGTTTTAAATAACGGAAGACTAAAAAATCACAACAAACGAGCATATTCTAGTAAAATCTAGTCAAATTTAAAGTCATTCAAGTATTAAATTGTTGTAACAAGTGCACCTGCATATAATCCAGTTTGAAACAAAAAGGAAGGTTCATTCAAGATTGCGTGCGCATTAATTAGATTCAAAATAAACGATATAAGGCTTGCTACAAAATATTTGAAAAGATTGCTAATAGGGTGTTTCATACAATTTACAACTGCATGTTAACTGAATATCAGCTCAGACAAAGCAAACATTACGTAGTTAGTTGTTATTGATTAATTTCACCAAATGTCTTGTTATATCCATTTTGGTTTCTGTAATGTTTGTATATATCGCGGTTTATACATAATTGTTAGTGCTTTAAGCATTATCTTAGCGCTTTCAACCAGGAACTTTGATTCTGAATAATGTCTGTTTTAATCTAAAATGGAGCACGCTCAGAATTCGCCGTTTTTCTTTTCGAATTATTTGTAATTGTTTCTTAAACGATTGTATTACTGGTTACGAAACTCAAAAAGGACAATACCATCCAAGCCTTATGATATGACATTGCGGTCTGCTTCAGTGCCTTGATAACATTGGATTATATTATTAAATGACACATACGTGTTTGTAAACGTGAACGTAAAATCAGTGTCGTTTCCATGCGATTTTAAAGTTTCCTGAGCTATTTGTGCCATTGCCATTTTAACTGTATGGATTAGAGACCTGCATTTAATATGATAACTCATGGATGATATGTAACAAGCTACAGATGAAAGATGATAAAACTGAGTCTATTACTATCCTAACACAAAGACTTTCTCATTCACATCCTTGATTTACGTCAACAATAAAAAATGTCAGCAAAAACAAATTTTAAGTTCATATATTCAGTATGAAACCTAGGTGTTATTCTGGACAGGACTCTGAAAGTGCACCAACATGTTATGAACATCTGCAAAGCTGGATAGCCTGAGAACAGGTGTTACCGTTATTACAAGTCCTAATAGTCACACATATCAATTTGTATTAACGGTTTGAGCGTGTAGGATCTGTCGAACGCAAGACATGGCTTGTTGATAAGTACACTTACCTATATGTCTGTATTATTATAGCATATTAGATGAATAAGCCCCTAGTGTTAAGTCGCTTTTACAAGCATATTATATGGAATACATGCGAGAACAATTACAGGTATATACCAAAATGCTACGCAATGACTACGTAGATTAAACAGATACCCGTAATCGGCCGTGTTGAATATTATCTTTCGTGCTTTGATTGGCAGTTGTTTGCATCAATTCATTTATATGTTAAATTAGGGCCAGGCACAGCACAGCGCTTATCTGCAGCACTTTTCTGCTGACAACATTAAAACATGAGTTGCAGCATGAAAATGTTTAAGAAATGCGTAATACATTTTAGTTATACTATGTACAATTATATCACTTAAATGCATATTTGATAAATACTTTAAACAGTAATTGCATTGTTGACATTCAGTTTGAAACGATCCATCGGAAAGAAAACAATATCGTATCATTACAAACACCAATGATGCGTGTTGCATCGTGACGTTCAATATTTAATGTAAGTCGTAATCCTAATGGCAATATGATAGAAATGGTTATATGCATTAATTATACCACGAGAATGTACAGCTGTCATGGACGAATAAATGACGTGCCAAAAACACATGCAGAAGGGTGCCCGTGAGATAACCAGCACAATCAATGCCACATTAGGTCTCATTGGACAGTTTTTTTGGGGGAAATTTGCATCCGACAATGACCGATTGCATACAAATGATAATAATATCACATTAAAAGATTCAAATAAAATAAATAACTAATGAGCTTTATTGAAAGGATACTTGTAAGATTCTGACTGAGGTAATAAAGTTAATTCGTTTTGCAACTAGTGACATTTATATAGAAACAAGTCTGTCATCATCCCCTCATTTTTACATTCATTTATGTAAAGGAAAAACCTATTTTGAACCTTTTCCTGTGACAATACAGCTAAAGGAGTCAGTATGTGCCTCATGCATGAATAAAGTTCACTAGTACTGTAACAAATTAGCATACGTTAAATCACACCCTAGCCATCTTGATGTTTACCTCTGTAGCAGGCACATGTAAATACGTAAGCTAAGTAAGTCAAGTCGGCTGCTGATTTGAAGCCAAAGTTACGCGTTTGATCTCTAATGCTGGCCTAACTGTAACAGGCAGTCACCAATAAGTAAACCCATTTCCATGCCTAACGCAAAGCAATTTTAAACCACATTTCAGAGTTAGCTTATGTGTGAACTGAAAAATGCTAGGATTGTGATAATTAAGCTCATGCCTTCTACCTTAAATATTAGGGAGGTGTCAAAATGCGAAACTATCGAGTGAGAGGTTTGTGTGCTCATTTATAGAGCACTCTCCTCACACTGCCTCGATATGGGATATCCTTAAAAGTACGTATGTTCTATTAGAAACCATACAAGACAACGTAACATACAATTATAAAGTAGATTGAGAACTTGTTTTAAGTTGTTGTCCAAACTCATCTAGTAACGTCATTCATTTAAGCAAACGTTCAAACCTGATAGTTACCCGGTAGATACAAACAATGGTAACCTATTTTCGTTTTGAATCAAGAGGAACCTTTTGTAGTAACACAGTAGTAATATTTGCATGGGAGAGTTTATTATTTCACCAAAATCATTGAAATACTTTACCATCGCTGAGAACCACACTATTTGCATTTGATCTCAAGTGTTCATTAGTTTTATTTCTTGTTTCAAAAGTATGAAAACTGTACACTGATTACACATTGTTTTCTCCACTGGACAATTGAAGAGACCAGAAAGCAACACGGGATCAGACTGTCAGATCGTTTCCATCTGGAGTTTTCGTGTGCGTTAAAACGTACATAAGTCGACATTTTAAGGCACTCGTTGGCAACTCTTCGGATTTAAATTACAACTCAGTGAATGAGATGACCAAGTTGTGTGCATATTCTATAAAGTTGATGCTACTTTTTTATCATTATGTCGAGGAATACAAAAACCAATACCGTATAATCAATTATGTTTTAAACATTATATACCGAACAGTAGCTCATGTTCAATTAATCCAAGATTGTATTTCCACCCTTTACTTTTCCATGCAGACAAAAAGCGCATGGTTAATTAATCCAAGATTATTGCTTTTACCCTTAATTCTCCCTACAACTACTACGATGATTCAAACGTGTCAGTGGCATTTCGTGTTCTCCATTTACAGTCTCTATATTGCCGTAGTTAACTACAAAGTTGGTGGCAAAAAGTGGAATTTTAATTTCCGGGAAACATTATAATATTAGCTTAAAAATTAATGCGAATATGATCGTTGGATGTAGACTATGTATCAACTGTGCGGGTTTTAGTAGGTATGAGTTTGGCCTGTTGATGGGCCATAATTCTACCTGTACAACACATGTACAGTATTATGCGCATGATATAGCCGTGATTTGTTACAAACCCAGTGCTTTAAATATCATATTATATAAATAATATTATAGCCGTTGGATGTAGCCATTTTATTATCAGTGCGTGATTTAGTAGGTAGGATTATGGCCTGTTATGCAACTGTATGTATGAATGTATGTATGTATGTATGTATGTATGTATGTATGTATGTATGTATGTATGTATGTATGTATGTATGTATGTATGTATGTATGTATGTGTGCATGTGTGCATGTGTGCATGTATGCATGTATGTATGTATTGTATGTATCGAGGTACTATTTCACATATTTTGCAGACAAATCGTTGTCTAGATCAACGACTGCTGGTGCATACGTTAACATTTCCGTCAGTTTCATTTGAGCTACTGCTTTCCCAGACTTAATATTAGAAAATCAAAAGATTTTATTTCATCCAACATTTGTATTCTCTCTGAATGTTTCAGAATGAGTTTGTTTCTATTAAGTCGCCATGACTGACGAGTTTATCTGCCATTTGAATATCATCAATGATGGTCTGAAAATCCTCATTGAGCTTTACTTTCTCTTCATCAAAATTGGTCTTGGCTGGAGCATAGCAATGTATGATGGTAAGTTGCTTTCTTCCAGACCAGAGGGGGAGTTTCGTGGTCATGTGTCTCTTTTAGTAGGTCCAGCCAATTCGTCAAACAGTGCTGTCTTCATAGCATAAGCCGACACCAGCGTCTCGGCGCTCGTCACGCAATTGTATCCGGAACCCCTTTCACACTGTTTGCCTTCTGTAAGCCTGGTCTCGCTGATGGCAGCAATGTCCACCTTGTATATGGAGAGTTCCTTTCCAATTATGGCGGTTCTCGTATGGGGTCTTTCAGCAACGTCACTGTCCAGTAAAGGTGCGCACATTCCATGTGCCAAGTGTGCGAGTAACAGTCCACATCTTTCTGGGGCTTGTCTTCGTTATTACTGCTGCAGTATGACCTCTGGCATCCGCGGTTAGCTGTCTAAGAATGTTTAGGACATCTTTTCTAACCACTTCCTCGTGCCAGGGAGGTAAGCAGTACATTCCTAAAGAGGTCTACTTAGTAGATCACGGGGCTGCCGGACTATACTGCTGATGAATGTCTGTTGTGAACGACATTAATGGCCTGAGTGCCTGTGTGCAGATGTGCGGCTACAATTGCCAGTGAACACATACTTGCCGCTTCGTCGCATGCCTGTTGCCACACAACTTTAGTGTGTGATGAAATGGGATGGGTGGATGAAAAGAATAAATTGCCCGGTGACTTTGTTATATTTGAGGTATAGTTCCGTGCAGTTCGTCGCCTTCACACTCTCTTACAAAACCATCTGAATCCAGAAGTACGTCAACGTCGAGACGGAGTTTATTGCAGTGACAGACCAGGATATCCTACGTGTGCAGTCGAATTGTTAGCGCTCCTTGGCGCTTTGCTGAGAATCTCCTATCTTCCCGTTGATGAGCTGCTGCTACCTCCCTTTCTGTGCCAATAGGCTTACATCTTGGTCTAATCTTGTTCCTAAAGAATACATTGGTATATAGTGTGACATTAATTTGTCTTCTGTGTATATTAATGGAAATATTGCAATTTGAAAGTCTAAGCTGCTCAATATTCAAACTCTCGCACATATATTTGTTTTAGCTCCCAAAACTGTAATGCGCAGAGAAGGTACGGTAAAGATGGAGTCGTTTCCTTGCGGATTCACACTCCATATTTCATTACTTTGTTGATTTTTAAATTTGATACGTCTCTTGTTTCTAATTTGTTCAAACGTAATGACGATTGTATTTACAGAGTGGTGCCACACGCATTCTCTATAGCACCTACCGACTATTTTTAGCTTAATGTATTTGTAAGAAAGTGGGTCGCCGAACCTATTGAAGTTTGTCTGCCTCGTCAGGGATTCAAGAGGTCTGTCCTACATATATGCGTGATCTCCATATTTAGAGAAAAAAGTTTAAATATAAAAGTGCCATACAGGTGCACATATAACTCATTCCACTTATTTCCGCAATTGTATTTTACATTTACAATTCATTTCATGGCTATAGATGGGTACTCAAAAATCGACCAGTTATTCTACAAATCCTACTTTAATGGAAATATCACAATTTGAACGTTAAAGCTGCTCAATATTCAAACTATTGCACTTATCGTGGGTTTAGCTCCCAAAACAATAATGTGCAGAGAATGTACGGTAAAGTTGGCTTCGTTTCCTTGCCGATTCACAATCCATGTTTCATTACATTGTTGATTTTTAAACGTGCGATATCTCTTACTTCTCATTTAGTCCAACAGAATGACGATTTTATTTACAAACACATTCTCCTTTTGTACCTGTTAGCTTAGGGTATTTGTAAAAATCTGGGGCGCAAGCCTATTGAAGTTTGTTCCCTCATCATAGAGCCCTGAGGTCTGTCCTACATAAATGCGTGATCTCCATATTTTCAGAGAAAAAAAATAAATATAAAAGTGCCAGACAGTTGCACATATTACTCGTTCCCCTTATTTATATTTACAATTTCGATCGTGGCTAGTGATGAGTGCTCAAAGATCGACCAATTAGTTTACAAATCCTACATGCTGCAGCCCATTACAAAAATTCGATAGAACATTTATTTATTTCTTTCTACATTTATTGTACTTAAGCAGTACGACATTGACAAGCAAATAGCCTTTCAAATAGATGAACTTTAATCGCATATTTGGGAGCTTCATTGCACCCAAGTTAACACAAGGTTTCAGCAAATCAAAGATTTAGAGACGTTCGATAATGAATACATGTTGACTTCGTTTTGCAGTGTACGGCCGATTAAATCATACTAAATGAATCGTATGTTTGGTATCTAGCCTCCTAGTACATCATTTATCAAATATTAAACAATAAATACAGAATTTAATATATATTAAACAATAAATAAATCATTTAGTATATATTCAACAATAAATAAATCATTTCGTACATATTCAACAATGAATATTGGGTCTAAAACCTCGCTTAAGTAGTTTAAATAGATATAAGACACAACTTGTGGGCTCTCCACTTCAACTAACCCTCTGTTGATATTGAATGGTGTTCGTGTTAGGTTATGGAAATCAGAGAGAGCGCAGTTTCATATAAATTCGAAAACATGTATTTGAAGTCTACCTTTCTGATTCAATGCATTCATTGATATTATTCAGTGGCACATTGATTTTGTTACAAATAGACAAAGATATTTCAAAGGATGAAAACTTTTATTAAAATCATTAATCTATGATACTATGCTTTATCTATTTTTTGGGAGCAGTGTTATTACTATAATATTCATGTTTACTAAATGCGTTGAAATATCTTTGAAGTGGCCTTATTTCTCATAGCGTTACAATTGAATATACATATAGTCTAAAAATGGCCCCCTCCCCAACAGACCAGGCAGGGACCTGATAATGACCTGATATCTGTATAATAAACTCCACCCAATAAAACTTATTATCTATGTGTGACGTTAAATGGTAAGTAAGACTGTTGAAATATTAAGGTGCTTAGCGGAAAAGAAGCTTGTCTTCATCAGGTCCTTTCACACGAATGGTTAAGACAAGTAGATAGGCAATTCGAATGAATGATAATGCAATCACGTACAAGCAGATTTATTTTATTGTATGGGTTGTGTTAAGAAGCTTCAATACATTACATACATGAAACATCACACGCATCGTCTTCCAAAGCTTCACATACTTCTAATGGAAGATTGGTCAGGCAAATCAGGATTATATGCTTAGTTCGTGGACCCGTGCGAATATCATTCTATAAAAAATTTATATAGTCACATGTTGACACGCTAGGCAAATAAATGTCTTCTCATGAATCGGTCACTGAAAAGAAATACAAAAAAATGCATTTTATCAGATAGTAACGCGTTTAAAAATGAGATACCCATTACTTGAACTGAAACATGTTAACTCATTCGTTATCCATCCTCCGAGAAACATACCTGTGCGCATACTCCATGACGGACAAGAAGGAAGTTTAGAATCATGTTCAAAAATATACTGCAATATGCGTAATATCCACGCTGTTGGCACTGCGATTACTAATGGAGTTTGACAACATTTTAAATGTGGCAATATTATGTAACAGAGAAGATACAAGTAAATTCTAGTCAAAGGTAAGAAAATAATAAGCATTAAAAGTAATTTGAAATAAGAGGTTAGGTTTAGACGACGTTCAAATATTGAATTTAGAATTAAGAGGTGCCACCCCTTAATTAAATCAATAAAGTCGTTTGTAATTCCAATTATCTTTAAAGTGCAAAGGGAGTGGCATGATTCATTCGACAAATTCAGTTAGGGCTATCTGATATTAAAAAAAAAATAAAAAACATTGTCAGGTGGTGCAGAAATTAAGAGCGGATCATGGCAGTCAAGCCCGCTATTGTTAAGCTGATCTGAGAAGTAAATAAGTAGATACATGGGTATTAACTAAGGCGATAGAATATACATTAAAGATCAATATGAAATAACTGAACTCAGATTCATACTAATGTTTGTAACTTAACATTGGTGTTTCTATGCCGCACCCTTCTTCGTTCTAATAAATTTGTCCTTTGAGCCGTAATTGTATACGACGATACTTCCTCCCTCTTGGTGTCAACACCACTATCGTTTATTTATTCCTAGTTATGGGTGTGTCTGTGTTGTTTCTCATGTATTTTAAGATAATACAGATAAATTCATACATTGGGTATGCAACGTTTCTTGTTACAAGCCAGGGGTCTTTACATGAACGAGCGGTTGTCAAACCCTTGAGTGATTCCCGCAATACGTTTACCCCACATTTTCAAAGCTTTCCATACAACTTGAGTTGATATTTGAAACCCTGAGGTATCCGACCTATAAATAAAATATACTCTATGCAAAACCACAGAGCTCTAACCTGCCCAATATATATATATATATATATATATATATATATATATATATATATATATATATATATATATATATATATATATATATATATATATATATATATATATATATATATATATATAACTCAAACATCTGCATGTTTCTCTTCATCAGGTTTCCTTACTGTCAGCAGTTCACGCTGTAGAAACTATAAAGTCTCTATTGAACAAGGAATTATTTTAACTCCTGTCTTTTTAGGCAAGTATCAAACCTGTATATTTTATCAAAGTATGTGATAGTATCATATGTACAATCGAACAACGTTATCATCGTAATTATTTTCCATCGATTGCAAGATATACAATCAGAAATTATTATAGAAAATCGATTCTTTATGGAAGCAAAGAAGAGAACAACATTAATTTTGTTATATAGCAAACCCAAACACTTTTAAAACAATAATATATCTGTACCCCTCACGATCTGAAAACTTCTGTACCCTTCCTTGTAGCTTATAACCTAAGGGTGATACAACCAAATCTGTTGAACATAGGGAAGGAGAGTACGGACTAACACTTGAATGGACAGTTGCAGGGTAGAATACCAACACTGCATTATCGGTTGGATGGGAGACACATATTTGAGAGACTATATTATGTCAATACGTGAACATAGTTATCAAATGTTTGTTTGAGGTACAATGGCTAATTTGGTTTTCTTTACATCCTATAAACTATGTAATGCGGCATTGATTTACAGTTTCACGATGCCACCTTGTGTTGCGAGGGCAAAATACAGGGCAATAAATTTACCGTCAGAACTCTCAGGAAGTTTTCACTAGATTTACCGGTAAGTGTATATGTCTCATAAGCGGTGTAGAAGAAATAAAGTAACGTAAAGGTGGACAGATGGATAATGGAGTGGGATTTGTGAAGACATATTATAACCCGTGTTATTTCAAAAGCACATAATTATTGACATCTTTAAGATGATAAGGTCTTCGGAACATTGTGTGCGTTCGTGTGTGTGTGTGTGTGAGAGAGAGAGAGAGAGAGAGAGAGAGAGAGAGAGAGAGAGAGAGAGAGAGACTATCTTTAACATCGATGTGTCAAGTGTGTTAGTATTACATTTTAATTCAGTAAATACACATTTGAAATTCTAACGTGAATTTCAGAACAACAAATAAAATAATGTAACAATTTGGTTAATAACAAAGTCCTCAGTTTGCAAACTGGTTTTCGTGACTGTCACCAATATCTTTCAATGAAGCAGTTTTTTCAAGAAACAGCGGCTTATATTTCAAGAATATAATTCCATGGACTAAGCATGAAAAGTCTGCATAACGGGAATTAGATTGTTGTTTGGTATGTTTAGTTTGAAATGGTTCTCAAAAAATAGTAAAATTATCAATATTTAACAAATTGCACGTTCACATCATTAGCCCTAAATGTTTCCATTTTGAGTAGAAAGTAATCGCATCTTTAAAATCAGGAATCTGATACCCATATCTCACATCATGGTAACATATGGGGAAAGTTAAATTAATATGGTGTGTGTAACCCAATATGTCTACCAACATAATTTTAAGGAAGTAAATTATTATCTGAAAGTTACATAAATGTTACTTGTTTTAGAAATTTGTACCCAGTACGTGTGCCTCGTCCTTCTTTCAATTATCTATTTAGTTTAACTGAAAAACGGTGATATTTTGGCAACACACCAGATCACATTACCTACTACTATACCACAGTGGGGTATACTTAATCGTGTACCGTTGAAAGGCTTGTGGCTGGGATTTCAAATTTAAAATAACACATGGGTTTTCCCCTAACATTTGATACTATTTTTTTACCTAGAAAGAAGAAAGGCAAGTGTTTATTTGTTAAGAGTGAGGCAGTAACGGGCGTTTCAACAAGTGTGAGTAGAACTTTGTTTTGAGGCGGGCTCTCGCAGCGTTGATTTGTGCAGACCACCTTGTGGAGGCTCTCCTGCCCTATTGCTAGTGTGTATGTATGCTATAGATTGAGTAATTGTAAATTTTACTGTAATTAAGTACAAATTATATATATATAAAAATATAAAATAACAAAATTAATATATATAAAATAATAAATTCATACATACAATTAATAAATATAAAATAAAAAATAACAAAATTAATATATATATATATATATATATATATATATATATATATATATATATATATATATATATATATATATATATATATATATTAATTTTGTTATTTTGTATTTTTTCAATATTTTAATTATATAATTGAAATCCTTCTTCTACACATTCGTCCTGGTATAGGCATTTTTCCATCATTTGTTGGTCTTTTTCCCTTCTTCTCCTTTTTCCTTCTTTCTAATTTATCTTTCTTTGATGAATATTTTCTCAGCTGTAATATATTCTTCTGTTCCAGTTATCTCTGATTCTTCATTCTCATTTTCCCCTTATTTCTTGTATATTTTTTTCCTTTAGATTTCTTTGTTTTTTCTGTGGGACTTTATTATTGTCCTTAATGTCTGTGTTTTCTTGTCTCTCTCTATCTTGTTGTTGTGGTGGATGTGGTTTCTGTATCTCCTTGACATTTTAGTTTCTCTTCTCTGTAAGGTGTCTTTGTGGTGCCTGTTCTTGTTGACCATTTAATATCGTCACCGTATGTGAGGTTGGTCGTGTCTTTTCCACTATTTTAGTCTTTTGTTGCCCTGTTCCTTTATCTATTCCTTTTTACTATGATCTATGATTGTTTCTTTGTTTTTTGAAGCTGGTTTGGTGTCTGCAAGGGTATTTGCATTTATGTTACTGTTTGCTGTTTTTGAAGTTGTGTATCTGAATGTGCAATGTTTGTGGGATCTACCATTTGTTCTGCTGTTTTGGGGAATATTTGTGGTGTTAGCCCCGTCTCTTCGCACCTATGGCACTTCCTGTGGTACATGCATCCTTTGCACCATGCCATAGTTAAAATTGCAGGTAGGTAGAATGCTCCTTTTCTTGTTCTAATCCTGGTGTTTTCAATTTCTATTATCCTGGTTCTGTTGTAAATTGAGAAAACTGGAACTGTTCCGTGTCTTGAATTTACCACTTTAATCTCACATTTTCCTCAAACCATTAAACCGTGTCTTCAAAAGGTAAATCCATTGAGAGTACAAGTTTGTTTGTTTGCTAAATAACCAAAAAAGGGGTCCCGACTCAGTTAACTGCCTAGGGGCCCTGTGTTTCTATGTGCCGGGACGTGTTCTATTTTCAGATTTTAATATATTGTTGAGACATTATGTTCATTAATATATGCAAAATATGGTTCTTACCTCTGTAAACATATGCAGTTAGAGGGAAGACACATATTTGAGAGACATAGTTATACATACATACATACATACATACATACATACATACATACATACATACATACATACATACATACATACATACATACATACATACATACGTGCATACATACATGCACACACACATACATGCATGCATGCATACAGACGTACAAGTATGTATGCATGTATGTATATATGTATGTATGTATATATGTATGTATGTATGTATGTATGTATGTATGTATGTATGTATGTATGTATGTATGTATGTATGTATGTATGTATGTATGTATGTATGTCTGTATGTATGTATGTATTCATAGGTGTGCTGTATACCAGTTTGTGGGTAAAATTATGAAAACAATTCATTTGCTTATGGATGCTTGCATAAACTAATATGTTTGAATAAACCATTTAACCAAACTATGCAAAATTATGTTTTTGTCTGTATGAGTCTGCGAAATAAAACTTTTTTGAAGTAGACTATGTTACATATAACTATGTGTTCAACTGTGGCCTTATTGGCTTGCTTATTTCGAACTGTGTCAAGTGAATGATAAGTCAGAAACTCATGAGACACACTAAAGTTTTCAGTGTTCAATATTCTGTTTTGTGAGGTCAATTATCATGTGCCTTGAACAACATGTTTTATTTCAATATTTGTTGCTTAAGGAAAGGTCAATTTTAAAATAATATACCACCACGAGAAAACTGAAGTAATGTGAACTGCCCCAGTGTCCACTGTGTATTATTATCAGGTCTTTAAAGAAACCAGTCTAAAATGTGACGAAGTTTATAGGTTGGTTGGTTAACTGAACGTTGAAGGTTGAAAACGTGAAGTGAATCTAGTAGTTTTGATGTGTATTGGTTTCCAGGACAGTCAAAGCGAAAGTTAAAATCTCCAATAATTATTATTTTGCCAACTATCGAATTTCCATATTCCAAAAGATTTGAAAACTGCTTGAAAACGAGAGATTGAGTCAGCTTGTTTTTTTTATATTAATATGAGTGCTATAGAGGCTGAAAATATGGACTGACCATTGTTCCATAACCGACATGCTAACAGTTGGAAAACGTTTGAGTAAAAAAAAACGGAGATATGGTCTACATAATGATTGCGACCTATTGTTTAACGATCGATTTCGTTTTTTTTCTCCTTTTTGAGACTGAAATAGTTTTTTAAACAATTCAATGGGCCGAAAAGAGTAGTAATCTCTATGTACAATAGGTATGCCCCAAATATTATAAACTGTTGCTTCTGATGTTGAGTGGATTAAATCGGATGAGATTAAAATCGTACATTATACTGCATGTTCAACTTGAGAGTTAGTTTCTGTGCCAATAGGCTTAAATCTTGCTCTACAAGACCAGTTAGCATATGTTTCCAAAGGTGATTTCACCATATAACTGCAGAAAATTTGCCACACTGGCGATATAAATGATACCTGCCAACTTCCTTCTTATTTATTCCTATGAGTAATTTACCGGTTTCCTACCGTAAATCCTGACACTGCAGTCACACCATCAATGTACACCGCTAGATTTTATAGTCTACGTTACTCCAGGACATTCATTCAATTTTTGCGTGTGTTAGCTAATAGTCAAATATGGCATCATGGAAAATCACTATCAGTTTACTGCGTGACGTTTCCTACTAGTAATATTCACTTATTGTGGGCTAAGGATCCAAGGATCCCATTATTCACATAAATAATCACACAAATCTAAGAATTCCTTAAGACGTGGTGCGAATATGTGTATGTATGTATGTATGTATGTATGTATGTATGTATGTATGTATGTATGTATGTATGTATGTATGTATGTATGTATGTATGCATGCATGCATGCATGCATGCATGCATGCATGCATGTATGTATGTATGTGTGTGTATGTGTGTATGTGTGTATGTGTGTGTGTGTGTGTAAAATAGCCTTCGTATGATAATATATGCATTGAGATTCCGAATGTACTTCGTTGATATTTTCAAAAGCGTTATTACTGTATAAGACAGCATAAATCCTAGTGATCGCTTGTCAAAATTATGCAGACATAAACAAATCGTTTTCGTGGAAGTTTTTAAGAACTCTGCACTTTTAACACTCCTCAATTTTGCGTAAAATGGTTACGGTCTAATTACAATTCGTGCTAATTATCAATTACACACGGGATGTTGGGTTTCCCATTTGAAATATGTTTTGTCCATTGTACAAAACCTTTGCATTTGTTTAGGAAAATTTTCCAAGCTTTATGAATGGAAAAGTCAGTTTACCTCACCGCTTACGCTACAGTGACTGATGTTATGATGTGGTACATTGGTTTGTATATTGCAATGTGAAAAGAGACTATCAAATTTGTTTTCAATGTCTCTTATCTATGTTCATAAGGTGTATGTCTTTCATTGCAGTGTTATTGATCTTACGTTATTTATCATACTTATACTGAAATATAAATTATCATACTGTTTAGATTGCATAATCGTAGTCTAACAACCCATTATTCTACAGATAAATAGATAATGACCATAATATATTCTCCCAGAAAAACTATGATCCGTCGCACTATCAAATGGTTCATTAAGTGCATTACGATATTGAGATACTCGGATTAAAATAATCTTCTATTCATATCAATGGCTTAACAAAACTATGCTAAATGAATTAATATGCAGTCCCGCGCGAGGATACGAATGATTTGTTCCGATGCTAACATAATTATATTAAAAAACTCCAAATCGTCAAATACATAGAACAACATAAAAGTTTCCTTCAAATAAATAACTCACTTGATTGGTAGAGTTTGGGAATAACATAATTATCTTGGATGATAAATAAGGTAAAGTATAATATATTTTTTATTCCAACTATATATTGTTTTTTTTTCTTCCTAACTCAATTGCAGCAAATACTTTATAATATTGAGATATTTGGAAAAAGCATTTCCCGCTAAGATTCACTCGAATAATGGTTTTAAAAGAACTATGCCTGCAATAAACATACCAGGAGAAATAAACATCTTGGTATCACCTTCAAAACGAATTGTGTTAGAGTCCCATGTTAAGAATATGTTATGAGTCCTATGTTAAGAATATGTTAAGAGTCCTATGTTAAGAATATGTTAAGAGTCCAATTTTAAGAATATGTGAAGATTCCATTGTTAAGAATATCTTAAGAGTCCCATGTTAAGAATAGTTTGATCTATACTACAGTCGATAAATAAAACAATTTTTCAAATTATCCATTATTATTATCTAACCATTAATATTATATAACCATTAATATTATATAACCATTAATATTATCTAACCATTAATATTACCTAACCATTCATAATATATAACCATTAATATTATCTAACCATTAATATTATTTATTATATACTTCAGTATGAAATATAGAAAATTACAGGCAAAATATTTTTCATATTTTGTCATTCCTATATTTTCACATGTGAAATATATATAAGATTTTTCCCATGATGCAATTTAGCTCTTGGACTACTTTTTATAGCAAGAGTTATTCCCTTTGCTTATTGCATACAACTTGTATTCTGCTGATAAGAAATATGGCACAAGCTAATGATTTGGTGCTTATGGAATTAGAAATGGATATAGAAGTAGATGAAATGCTTGCAGGTGTTGACTTTAATATAACAGAATCCACAAAAGATGCGCCTGTGAATCAAAATTCCAGGTTTAGGAAACTGACAGTGGCAGAAGTGCAAAATTTTTTGGATAAGCAGGAAAACATGAACACAAGAATCAAAACAGAAAATGATGTTAAACTGCTCGCAACATATCTCAATTCAGTTGGGGAAATGAGGAACATGGAATTGATCCCACCTTCCAAGCTGAATGACCATATTGGGAACTTCTTTCTGGCAATCCAAAGGAAAATTTAACTGAATTTGAGCCAACAACTCTCATGAGCTTTCTTTCCTCATTTGATAGTCATCTGAGAAAGAAAAAATATTGATTTTCCCTCATAAATGATATTCAGTTCAGCAAATGTAGAGAAAAGCTTAAATTGAAAATGAAGCAATTAAAAGGGATGGGAAAAGGAAATCTCCCTAATGCAGCAGAACCTATAACTGATGCAGAAATTGATGCTTTGAATCAATGAAAACAACTGGGACCTGATAATCCTAAATCTCTTCAGAACTCATTGTGGCTTATATGTATCACATATTTTGGAATGAGAACCGGCATCGAGACACATGAATTAAGATGGGGTGATATTGATGTCAGACAAGAGGAGTCGGGTGAAGAATAGCTCATTTATACACAAGAGCGACAGAAATGTAAGAAAGGTGAAACCCAGGGCATATTCTATTCCAGATAATTTAGACCGTTCTCCAGTGGCCCTTTATAAGCTTTTTAAATCCAAGCGAATCAAAGAGATGTTTGAGTCTGACAGTTCATTTCTGCTGACAGTGAACATATTGGCTCCACGTCCTGTCCAGGCATGGTACAAAAATCTACCAATGGGCATGAACAAAATATATTCAATAATAAAAGAAATGAAAAGATATCTTAAACCTACCGGGAAGAAGCTTGTGCCATACAGGTATAATTTTGTGTAACCCAAAAAGTCCGCAAACATCTAAAAATGCATATTTTTCTTGCAAAAGTGACTAATTAAATACAATCAGTTCAAATGATTATTTTGGTTTCTTCTTCTTCGGGAATTACAGTATTGCAAGACATCCCAACTTTGTACACAGTGTAACAATAACTTTAAACAAAACTATTAATAATGAATTAAAGAGGACTACTTGATTATCATATTTCATCATTTTTAAATGTAATTTCTACTCGTTAAACTATTGAGGGTGGTCGATGGAGAACAAAGCATTGAAACCGTGACCAGGATTTGAACCTGAATCATCAGATTGTAAAATCTGATGTTTTTCCAATTAAACTATCCCTGTGTACTTTACAACTTTTATTCTACATGTGCCCCTTCTTTTTTCAGTGCCAGGAAGCATTTATTACAAAAACTTAATGACCATGACATCCCAGCAACGCATATTTTGCAAATACGTGGACATAAAAATGTTCAGAGTGTAAACAGTTACTCCGAGCTCAATGAAGTTCAACAAAAGTCAATGTCGAACATATTATCAAACAAAGAGCGACTGCTGTTACCTACAGGTGCCTCGAAAACCCAATCCCATACAACTACGTCTTCTACACTTTTGCCTTCATCTTCTCCTCCAGACCAGAATGAATCTCTTGACCACACAGGAAATGAAGGAAGATTCAAACAGCATGATTTAAGCAGCTTCTTAACAGTAAATACAATCAACGCTAACACATTGACAATAAACATCCATCATCACCATGCAACTTCACATTTGGACGGCGTGCAGGGTGGGCAGTCGCCAATACATGCCAAAGGGAGAAGAATAATCCCCTTAGTAGATTCACAATAAAGCCTCCGCAACTTTTTTAAGTTCCTCATGTTCAGTATTGTTCCATTTGTTTGATTTTTACATTTGTTAAAGGAGTTCAATGTGTCGAATCGAGCTAAAGCCTTCTGATAAAATAAGTTTAGTGTACATATTCTTCCGCGAATGATGTGTAAATACAAGACCAACCGTTGACACTCACACATTGAAAATGTTCTGCTGGTTTTTTTTTTTTGTTGTTGTTTGTTTCTGTATGTAATAAGTGGCATTAAAGTATTTATTTCATTGATAAACAAAATAATAAATTAAATGTGACAAATGAAAATGAATCATGTCTCCTTTCTTGAGAACTCTTTGTAGTCGCTCACAACACTATAGTTCTAGTGGTTAATGGTTTTTTTATATCTTTTTTTTTTTTTTTTTTAATGGACGATACTAAAAAGTAACTCGTTGGGTTCTAAAACAACCCAAAAAAGTATATAATACAAATAAAATTTTCTTTTCCTATTTTAATACTGGATATATTTCATCTTGTGGTACAAAAAACGACATATTTTAACTCGTGGCTTCGCCACTCGTTAATATATCACGTTTATTCTGCCACACGATGAAACATATCCGGTATTAACGTAGGAAAAGAAAATATCCTCTATATAACCATTAATATTATCTAACCATTCATGTTGTATAACCATTAATATTATCTAACCATTAATATTGTATAACCATTAATATTATATAACCATTAATATTATATAACCATTATTATTATATAACCATTTATATTTTATAAACATTATTATTATTTATCCATTAATATTATATAGCCATTAATATTATCTAACCATTCATATTATATAACCATTAATAATATATAACCATTAATATTATATAACCATTATTATTATATAACATTAATATTATATAACCAGTATTATTATTTAACCATTCAGATTGTATAATCATTAATATTATATTCTCAGTGTCATTATATTCCTTTCAGACAGAAACTATTTTGATACAAATGAAAATTTTATTTCATTGAAGAAACATCTGAACTGGTTTTGAGATATCCGTCTAAATGGATATAGTGTATTTTATTGGATCGGTCTCTTCTAAGGGCTCAATATCGTGTTATTATTTGTGTCAGATAAGACCAATTATGATCACATTGAATGCTTATTATTATAGTGTTTGTGTAATGAGAACAAGATTAATTCATACATTCATAAATATATTTGTTCTTCGTTTTCATTTACTTTTTCCTCTTTTTTCCTTCTTACTTTTTTCCTTTTCTTAATTTCTTCGTCTTCTCCGACTTTTTACTATCTGTATTATTTTTATTAGCGTTTTTGTTAATGCTATTATTTTTAGTATTACTATTATTATTAATATTATTAGATAGTCTTCACAAAGGCAGCAAGTCCGATTACGCCATAGTTTAAACAAACTAACATACATAACTAGGGCACTGTACAACTTTACCACCTGCAACAACTAAACAGTTAGTAATGACTACATCATACTGACAGCAAATACCTAAATCAGGTGACATACATTTAACTGCAGATACAATATAGATACGCTTTCAAACAGTTGACATTAGGTCCGACATCTTCACTTTAGGTCAAAAGTAATCCAACATTGACATCTAATTATGCGGTACCTAAATATTAATGTCTGGATAGTTCGTTTTTTTAAAGAATAAGGGAAGAGCTCAGATGAAATCAGACAAATGTAACCATATCAAGAATGAACGTTTAATGTCAATGTGTTTACGTTCACTATCATTAATTTAACAGAGTAAATTTGTAAAGAATGAAAACTAAATATATAATTGACATTATGTTTCGGAAATTTTGCAATATATAAGCCGATCAAAATATTTTAAAATCCCTTCATGGCGCACACAGGAGACAATGAGCCCATATTTCTGAACTGTAGATTGAACATCAACTTACTCCATATGTACGTGTTTTTTTACTATTTAAAATGACTACGTATTGAGCTATCTGTTTTGTTTTTTACTATTTAAAATGACTACGTATTGAGCTATCTGTTTGACTGTAAACAGTCACGGGAAAATGAAATTCTAATTTTACCTAATTTAATTGCGTTTGTAAATTTATTCAAGTTTTCTGGTATCAACTCTTAATGACAACAAATCAACGAATAGTACCACGACCTTATTTCCCCATATGACATTAACTTTTATGCAAAAGTCCTAATAACATTGTTGCTTAGTAGTGCACACACTAATCACTCAGTTATTCCAATACTATAAAACACAGTTCTTTAAACACAATGATAGTTAAAAAAATAAAAGATAGGACAAACTAGAGCACCGTTATGAACGATTAACGTTTTCTTTGATATTGTATTAATAGAATCGTAATAGCTAATACACATAATACTAATTATATAACATGTGTGTATGTGATTTGGAGTTTTAACGAAGATTTAACAATTTGTCTGACAATACATTCCCATTTTAATAGCCAATGGTCATCGACATATTAGTAATGGATGGATAATTTCAATGGTCACGAGACTTTCATCAAATCTAGTAGGAGTTGTATTACTACACTAAACGAGGTTCATAGATACAGTAGTTGTATGTTGTAGATTATTTCACTAGTCATGTGTTGATAACTCTGTAGTATGTGTTGCATCATTGTCACTTGTCAAGGGTCATTCATAATACACTACGGTTTGGGTCGTTTTCACTATAAAAAAGTCAAGTATACTAAAAAATGGTTTGGATAATTTGCACTAGTCTAGGTTCGTTAAATAAAAAAAAAACATTATTGGTCGGATCAGTTTCATTAGTTAATGATCTCCACCTTATTCACTGCCTGAGCACCTCAAAGAAAAAGATGATACTTTAGCAAGTTTGGGATTTGGACCTGAAGAAGAGTCTGATGATGTGCAAGGCTAAAGTGGTTAAACATTATTTTGGACCCCATGGTAGTGGTCTTGTTCACTGTCCTAATAATATTCTCTCCGACATAGCAAGATTAAAGATTCTCATGGACGGTGGGGGTGGGGGGTAAACGAGCTTAATATAACTCACCGGGCATAATTAATGAAACCGCTGCTATCTGCCGACGACTATTTGAAGGTTGAATCATGGATATTGGTGTACATCGAGAATTTATCGATGAACTCGTTGATGACTATCATAGTGATTAATTGTCCATGACCCTCGATTAGATCAATAATACTCAGACAAGATGATCATACACTACAACCACAACAAACCAACCATGACCAACGTAGTAAATTCACGATTGGCTGTTTATAAGATGTATTATGGAGATGGTTTTGGTGATGTTGTTCAAGCTTTTTTGCAAGGATGGCTCCAAAAATAACACCAATCGCAAAAACAATTATCGATGAAAGCTATTGAATGTTATTCGTGATAAGGGTATTAGCGCTGTTGGTGATGTTGCCGTGTTGCTGGTATAGCATTTTCCGCAGCCTAAGAAAAACTAATCACGCTGATTCGACGACGAAAATAAACACCACCGGGAAAACTACCAACCTACTGAGATTATGCCTGTGAGTGTTTACAAAATAATTAACGAAGCGATGGATCAAAAAATATCAGAGCGAATAAATGAAGGATTTGATGCTCAAGAAAATATCACTGCAATTACGATAGCGGGAGGTGTCCTGACAAAGTTATCGAGACCGCTATTTAGATCGAGAAATATATAATAAAAATGTTCAAACCTTCAAGCAACCCAGCATTGGATATGGATGACCAAGTGTTCTAGAAAGATTCTCTAAATAATTATCAATTTCATCCGAATAACGCAATAAACCAAATTAACGAAAGAGAATCGAACTTCAGGTTCATGATACGAGTACATACTTTCTACTCGCTGAAACATTCATTTAAGTAGAAGGAGAACTTGTAACAGATGTTGCCGCTAATACGCCATATGACGCAAATGTCCGAGTTTATTGCGTCAACAATGGTGTTATGGCATTATTTAGTAGCGCAACAATAATATAGAGATAATATTTATTCAGAATAATGTTGATATCGCTACAACAATAGTGGGGTTAGTGAGATATTCAGATACCAGATCGGCTGGACCATCTATGATGTTCGCTAAGGATGTTAATGATCACGCTGAACATATTCAATATACTAGGGTAAGGACACCACACCATAAACTACTGCAGTTGATCCATAACCAGTGGAATTTGAGCAATGAAGCTAGACCAACTGTTTTTTTGATATTATAAAAGGTGTGAATCCTAATTACAACTTAGGCTTTGCAACACGTGTATCAGTGCTGCAGGCAGCGCGTAGATTATTTTCATGCGCTATTCCATTGCATCATATAGTTTGACTTTAGTTGAAATGTTAGAAAATGTATCTTTGGAGCTAAAGACACAGTTTTCCTAGAGCGAAAAGGTGTTCATAATGATGCAATCCAGCGTGCAGCTGGTGTTCCTACTTGTAAGTTAATATAACAAAACTCTCATTATGGATGCCAACAATGACTCATTTATGAGTCTAGGTGGTAAATTGTTACTGTCATGCTAGGCTAACAAAAACAGCTAGTCAACAGAGTGTCATCAATGAAGATTTTTCATGGCGTGTTTCATCAAACGGGGGACTTTCTGCGGCTAGACACATATTTGTTACATTCCAGGATGTTGCGAGATTAAATTCTCAACAGCACAGCTATGTGATATTTGACCAATTGGGTGTTAACCAATTCTCGTAGCAAATAAACGGTCAACAGGAACCATTATCATCATTATACTATCAGAAACAAGTAGTTCGGTTATTCGTGATAAATTATATCCTATCTTAAAAATAAAAACGTTGTCACAGTGAGTCAGGACTCCAAACCAGGAGCGTTGACTGGGATTGACAAACCGTAGATACATGACTTTATAGAATCATTAGCTTAGAAAGATCACTAATTCTTGTTCTTAATACAATTAAGACATTAAAGGAGAATGATGGATAGCTCAATCGATTTCAAACAGAGTTGTGATAGATTCCCATTTGAAGCATCTGCATTACTTACATACGTGACGAAAAAGAAGATTGGGGTTTTCAATGGAGAGGTCCGTCATTGAAGGGGTTAAACATATTAGTATCTGCATACAACACAAACGGATGATAACTAAATTGGATACGTCACTATTTTTCCTTATCAGCCAACTTAATTGTTTATATTATAGACGGTTTCTTGAACTGTGTGTGTGTGTGTGTGTGTGTGTATTCAGACAAATGAAAGGTATCTATTTGTTACATATTGTTTAATTATTATTATTAGTAGTAGTAATAATACAAATAACACTAATAATATTATTATTGATATTATTATTATTATTATTATTATTATTATTATTATTATTATTATTATTATATACCGGTAATGGCTTTTTTAATATACCATTTGCTGAAAACCCTTTCGTCGTTGCCTTTTCAAAATAATGCATACGTAATATATTTAATGCAGGTTGTAACATATTTAGTCATTCATCCGTTGAAGGAAGTTTTATTTCGTATATTATTGTGGTCAAAGTGAAATTCATTATAATATCATACATAAGTGATAAATTATATCATATCTTGAAAAAAAAAAGTTGTCACAGTGAGTCAGGACTCCAAACTAGGAGCTTTGACTGGAATTGACAAACCATATTACGAGAGAGATTACCCTGAGACCGCGGTTGTTAATGGGATTTATCTGATAGATGAAAAACCGAGTGTAGAGAAATTCAAACCTATGAAAACAGTCATCGCTGACTTCGTTAGGGATAAATTGTGCAGCCGTACGAGCAATAGAGCATTTTACAAATGCGTTGCGTGGAAACGGGTTGTCAGATCTAAGACGTAACAAAAAAAAAAAACGACTGGGCACTAACAGTCAAAGATACTGGAGCCACAATTCAAAATGAGGCTGCGTTAGAAAAGATATTAAGATTTCCAAAAACCGTAGCAACTATAACAGGAGCAGTATTATACGAATCGAAATAAAAAGCAAAATTATCTCCAATCAAGATCAGTGATCCTAATGAACACGCTTGGTCTAACGCAGTAACAGTATTTCCACAGGTTAGAACCGTAAAATACTACACGGGGAATTTGATTTTATTCACACGGAAAGTAAAAACGATCCTGTGTCAGTGTGGTTATTTCATAGTTTTGAAGAACAAGATGGTACATTTGACCAGTTTGTAAGATCTAATGGCGAATAATACCGTACTGAATCTCTTAACGACGCGATGAGAAAACTAGCTCAGAATTTTTCAATGTATAATAGCGAGCAATTACTAACAAACTGTTTTACAGTCCCGTCAGTTGCAGCTCATATTACGAGAAAGAACTATATGTGGAAACCAACACGCGCTGATTTTTTCTTGGATGTTTAAGCTTGTTGTATAGCATACGGGCATGGTGGATTATAGAATAGCAAATATGATCCTAAGAATGTTTTTTTTCGGTTGATATGGTTGCGTGTTATCCAGGGAGTTTTCTCGGGTATGGAGAGTGAGCTGGGTATTTTAAACGATTTGGGCATCCCACACACTCCATGACATGAGTGCGATTAATGGACAACTACCAGACTTCTGTCTAACCGGATTCGCTCGTGTGTGATATCATTCGAGATCGCTAAAGGACTTCATCCATGCTGTTATGTTTGAATTGGTAGACATATATCTGAAAAAAACATTGGGTACCAATAGTATTATTACGGTATATGATCGATTGTAAAATACTGATGTCGTTGACTGCATCCGAGGAAATTATATCATATCGAGCGCAGACTAACGTTTGGTTACCACAACTCGATAGTCTTGATAGTATAATTAACGATTACAATGAAACATTTCCTGATCACGACAAAGAATATATCATTAAAGCGTCAAAGGAGATCTTTGAAGTCAGAACGAAATATGCAAAGGATCTCGGTAGAAGAATAATCGGTAAATTCACCCAGGGTAGAGCATATGATCACAAGTGAAATTATTCATGATTAATTCTAGATGATGTTGAATACGATTTTATAATCGCTCATGCAACATCTAGAGATTTATTTGTCAGTCGTGAAGATGCTTTCTTGTTCGATGGAACAATATTCGGTACAATTGTTAGCTACAATGATGGAAATACTCCGCAATACGTACATCGAAGGACATCTATGCTGGTTTGTGCGTCTATCAATTTGCTATTGATGATAAATATATTGCCTGAATTTGCAGTAAGTGATCCATTTTATATAGATACCAAATATAAATAAGCAGTGATGAGTGTTGGGGGTCATGGAGAATAAACCAAGAAATGTTACACTGGTATTGTTTTAGATTCTAGTGACACCACAATCAGTGATATTAAAAACGGTGGTATACCGTGTTTTCGCGTATATAAGACGCGTCTTATACAACATTTTACACACCACGCAAAAAGTGATGCGTCTTATATATGGGTGCGTCTTATGTAAAATATTTTTACACAAATCGTCAACACCCGCGTCTTATATACGGGTATATGCGCGAAAATACGGTAAGTAGTTTTTTAACACGAACGACCCGTACAGTGTGTGATATTGAATGACGATTTTTGCGGTCGATATTCACGTTTCACGATTTTCATTCCTAGTTGTAAAAACAGTTGGGTAAGTGTTCAGTAATTACCACGTGTACCAATCTAATGCAGGCCACTTCAAATTTAAAATCCTGTCGTTTCAATGTTTTGTATACCGTAGTTATTGCAGATCTACGTTTAGTCGGAGTAAATGTTTGAAATTTAAATAATATAGTATGTTTAAATAGTTTTGTTTATTGTTATTAATTATCACAGCAAAAACTACGGTGGCTATATTACCTATACATCCGGTTGGGTTCAAAGATACTTACCGGTAAATTTTTAGTATCTTTGGTGGGTGCGTTCGAAAACAAGACAAGACTAAATAGTTCGAAAACAAGACAAGAATTTATTCAATATTGGACTTAAATATGAAAATCAGTAATACCATATATTTAATTTTTTTATTAAACACAATATAATGAACTGTTACTAAAGAGTGTGTGACTTGATCAAACATCAATGTACCGTATTGTTCTATTCATCTTCATTTTCATCGTCATCAGTTTCGGCTTCAAATCCACTGAAACTTGAATCAAATTCACTGTCGTCGCCGGGGAATTACTCCATAACTGATGCTAATCGATCCTCAGTGGCGTCAGTGGTATCGGATGCAGCTGGGTCGTCGTCCTAAGAACTGATATAGCTTGCCGATTCGGGAATTATCCCACACTTTCTGAAGCCATTGATGATTGACGTAATTTTCACTTTTTCCCATGCCCGAAGAACCCAATTACATGCCTCTACGTACGTTGCACGACGTTGTCGACAAGCTGGCGTGAATGTGTGATTACCGCTAGTCATCCAACGATCCCATTCCTCACGAACAAAAGTCTTAAACGGATGATTGACGGCAACATCCAAGGGCTGTAGCTTGCAAGTCAGGCCACATGGGATAACGGCTATGTGGGCTCCAGCACTGTTGATGTGCTTCTGCACAGTTGCCTCCTTATGGGCAGCCATTGCATCAAAAATCAGAAGAGATTTTTTCGTGAAAAATCCGCCTCTTCTTGTTCTGAAGCATTTGTTAGTCCATGTATGCATCACCTCTGTGTTCATCCAGCCCTTTTTGTTGCAGACAACAACGACTCCAGCTGGCAACGTTTCTCTTGGCATGGATATCCTTTTAAAGATAACCATGGGTTTAAGTTTTCCTCCTGCAGCAGTGCAGGCCAATACAACAGTGAAGTTGGTTCGTTCATGTCCGGTGGTATTAATCGCGATTGTCTTCACTCCTTTATCTGCCACTGATCTAGTAGCTGAAATATCGAATGACATTGGAATCTCATCCATATTGATAATGTCATCATGGGCCAACTTCAGTTCACTAATTTCCTTCTGAACAAAGGTATGGAAAACATCCAATTTATTTTCCCAATCGTCCGGTAGCTTCTGTCCAACAGTTGTACATGACCGGACTACAATATCGTTCCGTTTCATAAACTTGAACACCCAGTTTGCACTGCAACCAAGAAAGTCTGTGATGTTCATTTCTGTAGCAATAATTCGAGCCTTCAATTTGATCGCTATTGTTGAAACGGCACGGTTACTTTCATGTTCCGAACGCACCCAGTTGGCTTGATTATCTTCCAAGTTCGGCCATCTTGCATTTCTACCTCTACGAGCTCGTTTCCTTGGATTCATCTTCTTAATCTCCTCTTCATCCAACCTCCAATCACGTACATTTTTCTCGCTGCAGCTAAATTCTCCTCCAGCAGCTCTGTTGCCACGCTCCTTGGCAAACTTGTGTCATCTAATTTAAAGTCGGCTGTATATGACTTTTGCTTCGGCATCGTGACAATTTTATAAATTTTTAAAATGCAAATTGATCTCTCACTTATATATACCGGTAACAAGATACTATTCCCACGTTTATATATGCTAACCACATACATCAGGCATTTATTTTTCTATGTATGGTACTAATCACACTCGCTGAAGACTTGGCCTCCTAGCAGATCAATGAAGCCGCCTTTACATCTGGCGTTTATTGTTCTAGAATCTAGAAACCAGGTACCGGTACTCAACCCATCCGCTATTGGCCCGGCGGCAGATAAGAATAAACAATAATCGTTGCGGTCCTGCCTCAGACAATTCTTTGATCTAAACTAAAAATGTTACAGAATTAATTGATTTATGTACATGTACTTGAACAGTTGTAACAGAGTATTGTTTGTTTCACTTTCTTCGCGTAAATGTGTATCTGAGGCATCTAATAATGATAAAGAAAAGAATCCCGAAATAAAATGTTCACCAATTACCAGTATGTGTAGAAAGCCTGTTGCTCAACCTACCAATAAAAGGGCAGCTGCTTTGTTAACTGAGAATATATTCACATTCGTTTTATTGCCCTTCTTTGTCTTTTGTATCGGCGAGAAAATATAATGATTTACCGGTATATATTTGTTCAGTTGTCATTACAATATATACTACTATTCATTAACCGCTGGACATCGTCGTTAATGCGAACTACTGATTACGTCAGTCGGTGTAACAAATAAACGCGCGTATTTGAAAATGAGTTCAGAAGCCATTTGAGTTTATTTATCTACCGGTAGTACAAATAATATCTCAACGCGAAGACCACAGACCAGTTGGCAATTAAATACACGTTTTCTCTCTCTCTCTCTCTCTCTCTCTCTCTCTCTCTCTCTCTCTCTCTCTCTCTCTCTCTCTCTCTCTCTCTCTCATAATAACAACATATTTTTAAAACGTTGAGCAAAATGAGACCGATTTTGTAAATTAGTACATTGAAAAAAATAATTATTTTTTCGTGTACGAATAATAACATGGAATACGGTACATCCAACAGAAACATTGGACAAATTTTCATTTATGATAAAGGAAAGGAAAGCACTGGATATAAATTGCTCAGTGCGGCAGATGGCAGGCCGCGTGCGTCTTATGTAATTTTGTTTTACACAAATCGAGAAAACCCGCGTCTTATATATGGGTGCGTCTTATGTAAAATATTTTTACACAAAGCGTCAAAACCCGCGTCTTATATACGGGTGCGTCTTATATTTGGGTGCGTCATATATGCTTGAAAATACGGTAATAAGAATAAAACTCGCTAGTTATAAACAACAGGATACAACACATCAACGAGAATTTGATATTGATGTTGAATTTATAATAACGCTGAAACAACAACAGAATAATCACTGCGCGAGCTGGAAATGTATAATGCGTTGGCTGTATTCGGATAAAGATTCTCGCAAATTTACCGTGGATAGAAAGGATAATAGTCGTGGTCATACCAGAGATAGTGTAGCATTGACCTGTCTAGAGTGTAATCGAAATCACGGCTAATTAAAACCAAGCGGCGGTAATTGTGTATCATCGGGTATCACTTGTAATTCTTCACGTATAAATCTACGCTGAAGAGCAGTAGAATTTATTCAATAGATTGCAGGTATACCCGTGGATCTTATTATGATATATATTTTATATGATGTAACACTCCGAATAGGACCACCTTCAAGTTACCTGGTACGTACAAATATCTCAGTGACATTACCAAGTATTCGCTGTTTTTAAACAACATTTTGCTTTGTATGGGTATATACATTTCAACTGGTTTCATATTAATTGTTAGAGTAATTTCATTATTTAGCGCAGTTATCACACCAGGTAATCTCTTGACCCATTCACGAGATCGTTTGTCTTCTATGAATTTCTTCGCGTATTGATATCCACATAACCGCTCAATAAGTGTTCGATTAAATCGTTCAACACATGCCTGATCGCTATGTATTGCAGTATGTCTCGTCTGATGGTGACATTATCATGCTTCATTGTTGCTAGCAATGCACCCTGAAATTACTTGCCAGGATCGACCTGTAATAGATTTGGCAACTGCAGAGTACCTCGTCGATAAATCCTTTCAAATGCATTAGAAACCTCTGATGCCGCCTTGGTCAACAATGGTTCAGCTTCCTTGTATCTACTTGCAACATCAACTACGGTTAGCTCATACTTGTTTGTGTGTTTCTTAACAGTATCATGCGTCCGAAATAATATATCAACCTGATTAACTTCAATTTGGTCGCTGACATTAAAATGTGCGAAGTTAATTTGTTTAGGCGAGAGTATATAAATCTGCCATATCGCCTGCCTTGAGAACCAATCCGCCGCAGTAACTTTTTCTACTTTTGCCGCGTTGACAAGTTTATTAATTGCTGATTTACCTCTCTGGCATTCTTTTGGGGAATAATAAATAGATTCCATATTGTTATTAATTACCAGTGCTTGAATTCCTAATTTACCCCTCATCGCTGATCTTACTAACCAGTTAGCTAATGATTCCTTGAAAGATTTATTCTTAATAGAATTTAACGCATGAATCAATTTTACATCTGCGATATTACCATGTTGCAGATTGCTACTTTTATAAGTAACATCATGAGCATGTCAAGCTTTATCAGTAGCGTTTATCGGATATTTCCCGGGTCGGGGTTGGTCCTGGCTATCAAGTCGGATATTGAGTATTTTTTCCAGGGCCACAGTAATTATATCCTGGAAGGTGTTTTTCTGATGGATATTTGCCCATGGATTTCCTTGGAGTTTTGTCAGTTTTGCTGCAATGTCACCGCTTCGTTTTATTTTTAAAAATCATAATCCGATTTCATAGAAACAAATCTAAATTGTTTGTACCACATTGCATACACTTACCAGCAAGTGTTGATCTGTTATTGCTTGTTGTAATTGTTGTCAAGTCGTTTGTGCTAGTACTCGTCTTACATTTAACACAATAACGATCCATACTTATTTATAATAACATAAATGTAATTGATTATTCAGATAACCGACGATGGGAACCTATTAAACACCATGCGATGTTGTCAAATTCAATCACAATGATCATAATCGGACCTTCTGGAAGCGATTAAACACAATTGTTACTTAAATTGATAACGAGATGGATGAAATTGAATAAACTATATTTAATAGCCCCGACCATAGACGATCAACGATGTTTTGAAGTGTTAAAGGATTTTAAAGGGAAAGCGAAATCGGATATCGATGAGGATATTATTAAAGTTATTGCCGATATCGAAGAAACAACGAGTGGTAATTATATTGATGGATCCATTAACAATTTCGTTGTGTATGATGATGTGATGCTGGATAAATAAACAAATCCTGAAATTCACCAGACCTAGTGCATTGGACATAATTCATTTTAGACATTTCTATAGTTACGTTCAGTCAAATCAAGTGGATTTATAACAATAAATTTGCACAATCCTAGATAAAGATATCGTATCGGATTTGATAAAATATTCGGTTAAAACCATGACAACTAACAAAACCACGACAACAAATATGCGTCTGTGTTTCGGTTTCGTAACAGGCCTTGGATGGTTTTGACATTGCGTTTTCGGTTTGGAGAAAGCCTTAATGTGACAAACAGACATCTAACATTGTTTGCTTTGAAATCTAACTCAATTCGAAAATTGTCCGATTCGCCCTCTACCGTAACAAGCCTTAGTGTTGTTTCTCGACATTTCTTTTGACATTGCGTTTTCGGTTTTGAGAAGGCCTTAATTTGACAAACAGTGCTCTAGCAATGTTTGCTTGAAATCTAACACAATTAGAGATTTCCAATTCGCTCTTCATACTACTAATCAATGTTTACTGACACGGTATTCTTGGCTGGATCGTTTTCGCTTGTCCAGTATAATTGATTTAGTAATATTGGTTTGATCAATTCAGAAAGAGATGGTCATTAAAACATTGATACCATATGGACAAATATAGTTACATTTTTGTGCTGCCTAACATGAAATATCTCAGTGCTTCAATGACAAAGGGGAAGGAAGTTGGCATTATTGAGATTTACTTATTATGTGTGCATATATATCGAAGTGGGTATTTTTAAAACCTTTTAAAGGGCAAGTGAACATAATTACGTGACTGATAGATACAATTTAGGCTTCATTAAATTCCCAGCAATTCGATAATGTCCGAAATAATCTCCAATAGATAATTCTATACTTCTGTATAATACCACTCTGTAATTCTTGTTAAGGTCGTCATGCCAACATCTGCTAATTGGATATCTGCTGCTGAGCTTTGTTTAAATTCCAGATGGTGTAGACATAGCTTTATTAATTAGCAAATATAACTTCAAATGCAGAAAACAAAAAGCAATACCAAAACAAATTAATCTAAACATATTTGTTTCATGCACGTAATCTATCTGGTACTTAACTAATTATTATTTAACGCAGATTCATGTTGCATTTGTACCAACCTTTCGTTCTTATTTTTACAAATAAATATCAAACATCCAATTAATATAATCACTGAAGCAGCTCTACATACATTGAGTCGTATGGCCTTTTCAAAACGAACCATAAAACAATATAGAGTGATGTGAATTTTCATTTTTAATGGAATAGTTCCCACAGGTAAATTATTCTTTATTTAGTGTAACTTTATTTACAATATGTGCTTCCGATTTCGTTACATACAAGATAATCAATACATAATATTGACTAGATGGCATTTTAATCATTAGTTCCTCAGAGAGGCAAATATATCGGACGAAAAAACTAATTAGAAATGTATATTTTGTCTTATTCAGGAACAGCTGGCTCATCGAAGGCAATCTTTGAACTAAAATATAATTTTGAAAGCCGATTGAAGATTGATGTGACTTTACCACGAGCTTAAACGTATTGCATGGAAAGTGATCGCATTCATACAGTCTAAAGATGGACATAGAAACATTGCTTATTTTATCACTACATTTCATAGTGTCTGTCTTCAAATCTTCATCTTATGCACATGTAGGTTGTACTGTGAATGGTATTTCCTTCACCTGCACAAATATTTCCAGCAAAGCCGATTATCCACTTGTACTGCCGGCAAACATACAGCAAGTTACGATATTTGGGAGCAATAATCATGAACTGTCACTTTCCAGTGGACTTTTCAAGCATGAAACATGGGCAAATGTATCAGAACTGTCTATTATTGAATTCAGTAATGCAAAGTTTATAGAAAGGGAGTTTCTTGACGGACTAGAAAAATTAAAATTTCTGTCTATATCGGCATGTCCTGCTCTCGAGAGAATTGACCCGGGTGTATTTCGTTCTACACCTGATATTGAAGCACTTCATTTGGATGAGAACTATAATCTTAAGTTAAGACAAGTAGAGGCAACTTTGACTGGCAGATTGAGTAAACTGAAATATCTGTCTTTAATCGGAATCCAAGGTACGAAAAGGCGTGTTATCCTAGGTGAAAAATTTTCAAAGGCTTTGAATACGAAGAATCTTACAAATCTTATTATAAGTCGAATCAAAATATTATATATAGAACATAATTCCGTACTAGAAACATTGGCAACTATAAAATACTTAAACCTTTCGTATTCTACAATTCATCTTGCACATAACGTCACCTGGCGTCACAATGGCATAGTCAGCCATAAATGTGAACTGGTAGATTTGACTGGTTGTCAGATTATAGTACATAATGGTATAAAACAACGAGACCAAATTATAAGACGGAATATTCTTCAGAATGTAACATATCTGTTTACTCAGGGCATCACGTACTATTCTAATCAATTCAGAATAAATGTAAGGTACATTAATAAACACTATCTCATCAGTAGCCTAAAAATATTGGATTTAAGCAAAAATAACATTATAATTTTAAATATTACATTTGATGGAGCATATTTTTGGAACGCATTGGAGGCACTGAATTTAGCAAGTAACAATATGGAATATATATCATCATCTTGTCTAAGCAATCTGCCTTCGCTGAGGATTCTAGATTTGTCTAATAATCTGTTGCACATCATGCAAACTGATCATGATTTTCCCAATATATTTTCTACGAATAAAGACCTAGAGATTATTTACTTAAGAAATAACAAACTAAGTGTCGTACCGTCAAAGTTATTCTCATCAAATACCAAACTACGTATAATTGATTTGAGTGATAACGAACTTGCCTACTTTAATGTCGAATTGCGCAACGCATTGGATTTGAAGTTAACTGATTTACGGAATAATCGGCTTAAAACTTTACCAGCAGTATTCTTGGAACAATTGGAGCAAATATTTCTGCATCTACCCACGGCAAATACACAAGAGACCACCAAGACAAATCTTTTGCTCAGTCAGCTCCGGGATAAACATCTTATAGCAGAGAAATACAACTATGGATATAATGCCAGGAAAAGTGTGCAACTCGCAGAAAACCACGCAGGTGTGCCACAATATTTAATGATAAATCTTTTGGAGAATCCTATCGTATGCGATTGTGACACACTTGATTTTGTTAAATGGGTTATCGTTACAGATATCGTGATCTTCAATAGGACAAATTTTCGATGCAGCTATGGCAACAAGGAAGAATTTGTAAATATAGAAACTTATGAAATGATCAAAGAAAACTGTCGGCTTCCATATATCATCGGCCTTGTAACTGGATCATTCGTAGCATCTGCATTATGTATATTTACATTCGCTGCTATAATTATTCTTTGGCACAAAAAGGCAAAACAAAACCAGGGATTAGAAAATCTAAGGAGAGAAATTCTTCAAGATAATATGAATTTCAAATATGTAGCATTTCTGTCCTATTGCAGTCAAGACGAGCATATTGTAGACGAACATATCCTGCCTTCCTTAAATAAAATTCTCAGGGAAATGCTTAACACCGAAAAGGATCTTGTCTGTACTGGAGCTGATTCCTTTGTTCCTGGTATGCTCATCATAGAGGAAATACATCGCTGTATTAATGAGAGTATTGTCGTCGTACCTGTAATAACACCAGCATTTCTTCAGTCTTGTTGGAGCCTGAAAGAATGTGTTGATGCCCTTGATCAGCAAAGACAAGTTGTTGTTCTAATGAAGGAGAATACAAACACAAATGGCGCAATTGATTTGATCAGACAATTGATAGAGCACTATACCAGAGCTACCTGGTCTGATAATGAAGGTCAATTTCTTATACGTCCCTCTTGGAATTCAGTTGGTGAGGCAATTATTCACATAGCTTCTGAAAGGTTTCGGAATTACAGGAGACAAAACGTAAACACGCCAAATGCATTAATTTCGTTTGTTGATCGAGCATAATAATACAATTTTGAGTGTTTCGCCTGCTGACACTACTTGTATTCAGAGAAATATATTACTATATACGATACTGAGTAACACTTCTAACATTTCGAAAAGTAAAGAAGTCCCTCTCCTTCATGAATATACGATGTTAGATTATCATAAATATAATCAAATGAAATTATATAAATATATATATATATATATATATATATATATATATATATATATATATATATATATATATATATATATATATATATATATATATATATATATATATATATATATATATATATATATATATATATATATACCATTGTACTCATTACAGGAATATTAAAAAAAATCCTTCCTATATATTGTATGAAACGGAAATTCAAACCTGGGGGTCACACATTCTAATCGCCATGGTGAAGATGTTCAACGTAACACTGATGTATTAAGAACGGCTGTTTTTATCATACTAATAAACTAAAAATGAGGGTCGACGCCAAAGGCACTCAGGGTGAATACAGTCATAACGTTTAAACGGCGTAATACCCAGTGATGCCTTTAAGTAAGTAAGATATTTTAAAATGTTCGGTTCGTACTTGTCTTTAAACAGTATGTAAACATTTTTTGTGATAACTAAAGAACTACTACTCGTTAACATATGAACCCAAATATTAAGGCTTTACAACCTATAAATCCTGTTGAAATTGCCAGATTGTAATTGTATGTTAAAGCGTATCTATTGGAAGCTATCAAGCCATATAATGTCGCCAACAACAAATACTTTCTGGTATCCTTATATATACATTATAACAGGCATGTCAAGTCTCCGATTATGCATATTATGTATTTTATTTAGACACAGTTGGTCTAGGTTAAAGACCATTGTAAGACAGACACGACTTCGACTGACTATCAACAGTTAATCTAAGAACCCGCTAGAATTAGATATCCAAAAGCCCGTTGGGCATAGCATATTTTGATTTGTAAAGCTATTTTGATGACAGACAGCAAGGTGTATAATATAGCTAACATCATTGTCATATTTACTTACCAAATACATAGCATTGCCCCATTACACACAACAAAACACGTTCGTTTGTTCGCAAAACTACTATGGTGGTGCTTGAAAACATATTCGATGTTTCTTAGAATCCGATACTTTGTTTCAATCCAATTATTATATTTAAATAAAGAGTAACTATTGTGTTCTGTGTAATGATTTACGAGACAGCCAAAACCGTACTTCGGAAACTTGCTTTGTTGATCTATCTGCCATCGATTTCTCAATTTTCAACATCCATTGTTTATTCTTCTCCGTCGTTACAATGCACAATATTACATACTTGATAATATGTTATTACACTTTTTCATCCAGTACAAAGATCATGTATATCATTATCTATGCCAACCTAACATAATAGTTGCATTAAAGACTTCGATGAGTCAAGAGCCCAATACTTGTTATTCTTTTTGTTTAGTTGCAACATAAATATTTAATATAGTTTACAAATCCTTTAAACAAGAGAAGGGATGTATCACTTGGCACAATATGACCAAACGTGTAAATATGCAATAGAAGCTACGTTATATGTCGTCATGGACTACATGACACGTACGAAACAGCTTTGCTTTCACGTATAACATATAGAATAACCCCAGTCTCTCTCTCTCTCTCTCTCTCTCTCTCTCTCTCTCTCTCTCTCTCTCTCTCTCTCTCTTTATCGCTCTCTCTCTCTTAAATATATATATATATATATATATATATATATATATATATATATATATATATATATATATATATATATATATATATATATATATATATATATATATATATGTACGCATATAGTAATGCCTTGCACTGAGGCATCATGCGGCAGATATGTAGCATATGTCCCACCAATACCACTGACCTCTTAATACTGAGCGCCAAGCGATGCGATTGTTGGTACCATTTTATAACGTTTTTGATTTATTATATCTTATCAAAGTACAAAATATAAAGCAAAAGCATAATACTATATATTTGAGAAACGGTGTTATATCGACTTAAAAGACACACGGACTAGATAACAAGTTATGTTATGTATGGATGTATCAGCGCGTTCACCCTAACAATGACAAAATCAGCGCGTTTACCCAACGAATGAAACAAACACAGGTATGGATGTCAAGGAGTGACCAGAAACAGTCTCTAATATACAAATATTTGTATTTTTGTTACAAGGTAACCATGGTATTGTGTACACCAAAACAATGATATGAATTGTATGATGGCCTTTTCTCATATTAACCTTAATAAGGATGATTTATTCGCAACTGATTTGCTCAATGTTCATTTCCAGACAGACATCGGCATGTGTTATATAAAGATTTCTTACACATTACAACTCTTTAAAATTGGTCCTGTCTGTTGCAAATGAATGTGAAGTTTGTGATTTTTTCAGATGGTGTATTAGTAAAGGTACTAAGATGATTGTAAATAGCAAAAGGGACTATGACAGTTGATATGGTTACCATCAGTAGTCAATACAATAGTACAATTAAATTAATGCCATCGTGATTTATTAATTACTTTTATTCTGGGTAGGGTGCTTTTATTCTTAACTTTATTCATATTTACTATTTAACAAAATGTTAGATCTCCGCAATTCCATGATGGAGACATGATTATTGTAACAAACTCATCGATGTATTTTGAGCCAGGACAAAACGTCCATAACAATTCAATATTGGAATTTGACATTTTGGTTTTACTTTTTCAACAATTAAACTAGAATAATCCAGTTTATCATATCACCTCTCTCTCTCTCTCTCTCTCTCTCTCTCTCTCTCTCTCTCTCTTTCTCTCCAATATTTACAATGTTTTGTTTTGATGTTTCTAAAACAAGCTGAACAAATATATGGAAATAACTCTTGGATACACTTTCGCAAAATTAAGTAAATCCAGCGTTTTCGGAATTATTGGGATTATCAATCGCGTTAAAATATATCTTGTATGTTGCTTGAAAACATAGAATAGCCCGTGCATATATGACGACCAGGTTACTAAAGAAATCTACTTTGATTCGAAATTCTGGGAGTTGACCAACTCATTTTTCCTCCTAAAAACATTTAACATGCTATACATATCTGTAAACAACATCTTCATGACATCACCAATTAACTGAAATAGTGCCAAAGTTAAATTTCGGTTTCTCACCCGAATTGTTTTTACCCTTTTAGCATAGAACCTGTTCTTTGTCTGTCGTCTTTTAACCGTCGTGATCTACTACTTATGTATAATGGTTTAATTCATGCACTTGAGCGATAATACTGATTTTTAAAAGTACGAACTTTGGCACTTACATTTTAAAGAAAACATTACCAACATGATGACTTCTACAACTAAGGTCTGTTATTAAGGCTAAATCAGAACATTTCTTAAATTTAACCACGAAACTAGCATCATTCCTGCTTGGTGCCTGACTCATATGACGTTACATGGTATCATTTTCGACCACAGTGAAAAGATGAAAGAAAGAATTTCGTTTGAATGAGTCAAGCTATCTTGTTGTGAAGAAAATTTAGTCAGCCTATGATTTGCCAAAGCGTTAATACTTGGCAGATGCATTCAATACATTAAGGCATTTGACCATATTGGAAAATGTATTAAATACATTAAAATTATATTGGGGAATAAAGAATGTCTCGTGGAGCTTGCAACATCCGACAAGTTTGGTAATGTTATTACGATACATGACAGTCAATATTAATTTAAAATTGTATCATATAATAATAATAATAATAATAATAATAATAATAATAATAATAATAATAATAATAATAATAATTGTGAGGACCTTGAATAACGCGTAATCTTTAGAAGCTCTAAGCGCTTTAGAACATCTATACTGATCTGACTACAAGTAAATAAAAACAGCATAAAATTAGAAAACATAAAAATGCTTAAAGTATTTAAGACAGCAAAACATTACCAGATCTGTATGTTTCTTCTTGCAGTCGAAATAAGTGAGTTCTACTCTAAAGATGATCAGAGCAACTGTATTCAACTTTATGAAGAATCTGGAGTAGATATTCAGTCAAACCAGACAGAATTGAGTTACAAAATAATAATAATAATAATAATAATAATAATAATAATAATAATAATAATAATAATAATAATAAGGACTTTGTAAAGCGCCTAATCTTTAGACGCTATAAAGGCTTTATAACATGTAAATATAATTCTGAAAATGTTTAAGGTAGTATACATTATTAGGTCTTTCAAATTGTTCTTGCAGTCGAAAAAGTTTTTAATAGTAACTCCTGAAAGTGATCAGTGTGTATTTGTGACTAATTTAAATGGGAAATTCATTCCACTTTGCTGGGCCCATGTATGCAAAAGAACGTTGCACATTTGGTGTCGTTATCATAGTAGGAATAATGAGTATGCGATTGTCAGAAGAGGAGCCTAAGTATCTTGCTGGTGTGTACACATGGGTAAGGTTAGATAAGTATGTTTGACTGGAGTTTGTCATGTCAGTGAAGCATAGCACAGAGAACACGTTTTCTGTTGATTTTATATCGAATGGATAGCCTGTAAAGGGTACAGAGAAGCCGGGAGGTGTGCTCTGATCGTGGTCTCTAAGGATGATCCGAGAAGATGTGTTTTGAACTTTTTGAAGTTTCTGGAGTAGAAATTAAGACGAACCAGAATTGAATTACAATAATTCAGTATTAAAAGTACTAATGAACACACAAGTGTTTTAGTGGCATCAACTGAAATATATTTGCGAATCGAACTGATGCGTCTCAGCTCATGATATGAAGCCTTTCCTATATTTCCGAATAATATACTGTAAACCAGTAAAATCCAAAACCCCGGTGTTTTGTATTAATGATCTGGAAATATCGTTTGTCCCACTAAGCGAAACAATTTTAGAATAAGACAAATTTAAATATTTTAGATTTGCGAGAATATCTTGTGCAACAGCATGTTCTACAATAATAACGTTGACTCCACTTATATCCAAATATGAAAGATTCTTTCCATGAAGAGCCTTCAGAAAGTTATCTCCCATGACAATATGGTTCTCTGAAGTTTGGATTCCAATTAAAGACAGATTCCTAAGATTGCTCAGTTTATCCATTAGTGCTGCTTCGACTATAGATAAATTTAGTCGTTTATTCCCATCCAAATGAAGTTCTTCAATATTAGGTGTATAATAAAATGTATCTTTGTCAATTAATTTGAGATGTGTACATGATGATATTGAGATAAATTTTAGCTCCTCCAGTCCGTTAAGAAACTTTTTGTAAATACGTTCAATGTTAGTAAATTCAAGAATGGAAAGCTCTGATACATTAGCCCATGTTTGATGGTTGAAACGTGCCCCGGGGAAAGATTGGTCAGTTCATTTGTTCCCTTCAGCCTAACCTTCCGTACATTTGTCGGTAACACAAGATGAAAATCTGTCTTAGTGGCAATATTGTTGCAGAGATAATATATTCCATTGTCAGTACAAGTTGAGTTTGCTTCAGAAATAGGTACGACAGTCACTAAGATACTTAAGTACAGAATTAGTCTCCATACTTTCGCTAGTCGATCAAATGTTTGAATCGTGCTGGAGATCAATCTAATATGGACACATTTTGAAACAAATGCCATGACCACAAGAATGAAGTTAACTAAAGTATAAACTCACCGTAGAGTGTTCGCAAAAGTTAATATGGTATTATCATTTTGAACGTTCGGATATATTTTCACGAATCAGTTTTCTTATTCTGATTTCGTTCAGAAACGGTTATCCACGAGTCAGTCACCTTTCCTGAATAAGAAAGAAATATATAAGTAATTCAGATGGAAATATAAAAGTACAATCACATAATATATGTCAGATTCTACTCATAAAATCTATTTACTTTTATTAAAACAATCTTGATTTTGACTTAAATTTATCCAATGTGTCAACTAAGTTTGTTGCTTCGTCTTGTAAAATACTGACAAGACTATGTCTGGAGCAAATTTATTAAGAAATTAAACGATGTTCCACTAACGAATCATATGGTCCCGAAATGAAATATATATATATATTACGGTCGTTCATAAAATATCACTATGTATAGTTAAACACAAAATTACGATTGTTGAAATTTGTATAATATTTACGATATATTTATTGATACAGTGACGAAAGTCTAGGAAAAATATCACAACTCAGATCAAAGTCTCCTTGATAAAGTATGAAATTGTTATGCCAACTTTAGTTCAATACTGCGAAACTATAATACAATGGACCAATTTTTAGAATTTAAATCAGAATCTTCTGAAATTTTATACATGGCCTCTCTTTGCGGCGCGCACAGCCAGTTCGTTTACAAACCTTCCTGAAATCATTTGAATGAAAACTATCGATAACGATTGAAAAACAAGAAACATAATATTATACAAATTTAACAAGTAATGTTTCCCTGGAATTCAAAGTACAAATTAAATCACATAATAAATCATAGATGTACAGAGAGAAGATCTAACATTTAAAGTCCTGAATGAAATACATTATAAACCCTGCCTGATCCAATCCAAACATTGATGTCGGTTACGTGTGTGTGGTACCTATTAATATGTTGTCATGTCAACAGTCTTGTTGTATCACGAAAATATAATTTAATTCCAGATTTGAATATACAATAAATTCCAGTGAATGTTTCTTACCGAGAGTTTTATCTGAGCACATTTATATTTCAAGAGAACATTATTACATGAATTTAATTATTTGAATAAAAACGATTATATCCCAAAACATCTGATTACAGCATATGATATTTAAATTAAAAGTGCTAGATGTGAAAGTACGAATGAGTATGTCCATACAATCACACGATTATACATTTTTTTGGTCAAGTCACACGTAGCATTTTAATGGAATATAACCTTCAAGAATGATCCTAAAACATTAAAACCATAACCGATAAAATTCACTTATGAAAGTCCAAATCCTTGTTTCAAATAAATATATTGGTTTGGTCTATTTAATAAAGATTCTGATATTTAGCCTGTATTTATTTGATTCTAAACTTCTTGCATGATATTAGTGGACTATTCAAACCATTATCGTTTTTAAAGACAACGGTTTCATTTGGCGAACGAATAGATTCGCTTGTAGCAATATAAATGTAAATTACTCATTAGAAAACCTTTATTTATAATTGATCATATGCAACGACGATGCCTGTCTTTAAGCCAAGCAGGTGGCGCTGTTCAAATATCTGTTAATTTACTTGAGTCAATTTTGCACACATCGAGACTATATATATATATTTCATGCCGTATCACATTTGTTCAAACTATTCAATTCATGTGATCATTTTCTCTTGAAAAAAAGTGATCTAATAAAATTCTCGGACGTAGACATACATAGGTCCTTGTGTGCTATGGGATCGTGTATCGCTGTTTATTCTAACCTGAAAATATATTCCATAGCCTATACACATCATCTATCTTCCAAGCTGTACGGACCGGCTTACATTTCAGTAGCACCTGAATCATCGGAGCTCTTTGCTGCAGATCTGAAAGGATAATGTAGAACATATTTAACTGGTGTCATTGCTCGAGGTTTAAGCCTCGCTAAAAGCAAACATTGCAGAGGCAAATTGCGTATGCATGACATTATTCGAAATATATTATTTTCATTCAGTCCACATAAAAATACGTTATTTACATTTTTATTTGAAATTCACATGCAACTGCCACCAGTAGGATACGTCATAACTGTAGCCAATACATGCTTCCTTTTCAAAACATTAGGATAAGTATTGACGAACATAATGTCCTTACCAAAACGCATTGCATTTGGCAATACATTTTGAGCAAACACCGGGTTATATACAGTCCCAACATTTGCTATAAAGGCGCGTGATACAAATGTAATGTTTGCTTAATTTGATATTTGCTTAACGACAATTATAATATATTACTAGAAACGAAGTTATTGTAGAAAATGCCATCGTCTTGCATTCGCAGATATTTCTGGCCGTAGTATAATATTCCAATCATTTACGACATACGAAAGAGAATGTCTGTCATTGGACAAGCCAACATTTTTTTGTGGAACTTATGCGATAAAGCAGACTAAAATGACGTGATATTAAACGAGAAAATATTTCTTCAAGCTACAACAGAGTTCTGAAAAAAACCGAGATCAGTTTAGAATCCTATGTATGTTACATTAACCAAGGTCTCCATTTACGATAAACAAGAAAATGGTTGAATTAAGAAAATCTCGAATTTCGAACTTATGTACAAAATAATGAACATGAACATAAACAATTATCTTTCTTTTGTAGCAAAGTAGTTGAGATTAATAATTAGGTATGCTAATGTGTTTGAACATTGACATAATCAGACAGAATGAAACTGCGAAAACCATCCCCAATCGTGTCCCGTGTTTGCAAGCGAAAACTATCCCAATCGTGTCCCGTGTTTGCAAGCGAAAACCGTCCCCAATCGTGTCCCGTGTTTGCAAGCGAAAACCGTCCCCAATCGTGTCACGTGTTTGCAAGTCACATAATTGTCTTATTGCTTATAATGAATGATCAATGAAAACACATTGATTCTATAGTTCATAGCATCGTAATATCAAGATGAATTGCTTGTAGCGAAATTTGACTGAAACAGTCATGGAACATTACCTATTTGAAATGATAAATAATCATTAAAATATAGTTGTGTCTTCTAATTAAATTACATTTAGCTTCCCGATTGTCCGATCGAAACCTTCATTATTAACCCAACTCGTATATTTGTGCAATTACGGAAAGAGTAGGAAATATGCCTTATTTGAACTCTTGCGTAATATTTATTGGCAAGAGATATTTGCCATGGAAAATGCTAGCAAGAACACAAACCTAATATTGATAGGCATCTGAGCATATCGTCATAATTTGCCTTACCTGAAGTCCAATACAATTATATAAAGCACTAAGAGAGAATGAACCATTTGAATATAATGTCATGTTGTTCCATATAATTGAAGATTTTGAATTGCTTACTACAAATCTGTTTATGTCGGACTATTACAAAGTTATTCGCCAATTTGCAAATTGCTGACGTATGGGTAGAAGGACTCGTCACTCCAGGGTTCGAACAAGAGTGATTTTACGTAACATCTACGTACAATGACCTGCTGCAATAAATGATTGCATTACCAGCCGATAAGCCGAATTGGAAACAGGCTTAAACGTAATTCTAAATAGCGATATGCAATGTTGGTCTCCGATGGCTTTAAGTATAAGAAACATTGGCGGTGATCTATTTGTATCTCATTTTTTTGGTGTCTAGAGTTTTAAGGTTTCGCAAGTGTAAGGATATTGGGGTAGAAATTTAGCTGAGGACAGTGCCAGTTTTATACCTGCTGTATAGTGTTGGTAATGCAACAGTATGTATAGTGTTGGTAATGCAAAAGTCTATAAAGTGTTGGTAATGCAAAAGTCTGTATAGTGTTGGTAATGCAAAAGTCTGTACCGCTAGATGGATAAAGGTACTCTGATAATGAAAAAATGAATACAAGTTAAAGTGATGTCTGGTATATATCAGTAACGTATCCTGCAACAGTTATCAGTTAATGTTAAAAAACCAACATTTATGAAAATTCCACATCTTGTCCACCATCTTTGATGTAAACTAAGGCAATAAAGAGACTGTAAATGGTGAACACGAAATGCCACTAACACTTATGAATCATACTACTAGCAGTAGGGATAATTAAGGATTAATACAATAATCTTGGATTAATGAACCGTGAGCGATTTGTCTGCTTTATGATGTTGTAAAATAGAAGATAGAGTCTCCGTAGTAAAAAGGAAAATTAAAGTGTGGAAAGACAACTATTGATCGATTGAAAATGAGCTAATGTTCGGTATATACTTGTTTACTAACAGAACAGATTCTACGGTATTCGAACACCCCATCGTCTTTTATTTTTTATTCTATCACCGAATGTAACAAGGAAAAGCATCAGGTATATAAAATATTCACAATGCATTGTTATTTCATTCACTAAATTGTAATTTATATGCGGACTGTTGCCAACGAGTGACTTGTAATGTCGACTTACTGACGTTATTAAGCACACGGAAACTCCATATGCAAACGATCCGATAGGCTGATCAATTGTTGCTTCTGGTTTCTTCAATTGTCTAATTCAGTAAACACTGTGCAATATATGTCCAGTTTTCATATTATTCAAAGAAAACGAAGCAATACATATATTGGACACTCGAAATCAAACGGAAATATTGCGATTCTCAGCGACGGTAAACTACTACAACGATATTGGTGAATGTGTAGACTCTTCCATGCAAATATTCCTACTACGTTACAAAAGAAAGTCCATTTTGATTCAAGACGACAATACGTTATCATTGTTTTCATCTACCGGGTAACTTTCAGGGAATAACGCTTGATTCAATGAATGACGTTAATAATTATTGAACATTTCTTATATCATTAAAGCCGTTTGTCTTTAAAATATGTAGTTCAGTTCCAAACAGCATTGACCTTAATATAATAAGTCGTAAGACAAGATTTCCTTAACGTCAACATCGAAATAAGACAGCAACTGAACACAAGTTATCAATCTACTTAGGTAATAATAACTAACAGTGTTTCGGCCACACAACTTATGATGATCACTGTGATAAACATTATGGAAATTATTCATATGCGCTGCTCAAAGGACTTTCTATCGGTCTATTGTATATATGTCTATGTCAATCTGTCTATCTATATCATCCTAAATCTGAGAAAATGTGTTAATATTCTTCAATAGATTTATCCTGAATTTGATTTGTATGAATCTCCACCTGACCTTGCAAAGGATCAATAAATATAATTGTTTGTTAGGTTGTCTTGTTTGGATTTCAATAGTACATACGCACTTTGAAGGATATACCATATCAAGGCAGTCTGTTAAAGGTTCTCCATAAACAACCACACTATTGCGGCATTAATTGTGTAAGATTCTTACCGGTACCCTTCTGCTTGCGCTACTGGCACGGTAATCATTCGTCCAAGACAGATGTACCTTCTGGTGATAGAATTAATGCATATATCAATATTGCCATTAGGATTTAATGTCTCATATTACAAACGGATGGGCAGCACGCACCGCGTTTTGTCAAGAGGAATATTTCTTTCCCGTCTGAGAGATCATTGCAATCTAAACGTCTTTAAAGCAATTACTGTTTGCAGTATTTACCAAATATGCATGAAATTGATACAATTGGATAAATGATGACTTAATTAATGAATTAAGTCACAATGTATAACGCATTGATTAAAAGTATTCATGCTGCAAATAATGTGTCCATGTAGTCGGCAGAAAAGTGCTGTAGAAAAGACCTGTGGATGCTCCTGTTTTAATATATAAAGGAATTAAAATACGCACCTGCTGACAAGTTTTAATTGTGGGTTGGTATGGACTTTTGGAGCACAGAGCTCTCATCAGCTATCAGTACTTTTAACTATTTTAAAAAACTTGATTTAAAGTAAATACTACTGAAAACATTTATTAAGAATTTGTTTTGTTACTCAAGGAGGGCAAGATAATATCGGTGAAGTAACAATACAAGTATCTGTATAATCTGCGTAGTCATGCGTAGCAAATCTGTACTTTTAACTATTTTAAAAACTTGATTTAAAGTAAATACTACTGAAAACATTTATTAAGACTTTGTTTTGCTACTCAAGGAGGGCAAGATACTATCGGCGAAGTAACAATACAAGTATCTGTATAATCTGCGTAGTCATTCGTAGCAAATCGGTCTACAACTGTCACTTTTGTCACATGTGTTCAATATAATATGTTTACAAAAGCGACTTTTAATCTAGGGGCTTTTTCATGTGGTTGAAAGCGCAAGCTAAACCAACTAACATGCTATAACAATACCGACTTATATACATATATATATATATATATATATATATATATATATATATATATATATATATATATATATATATATATATATATATCACTGCTCAAACTGCATCGGGTATGTATGCGAAATAGTTCCAGTTTACTATGTTTCGTTTGTATGTATGAATGGCTGAAATATAAAATTACTTTGTTTAGATATTTGTATAGTTTCAGATATTTTAAGTTTACAGATCTTTTGCTTTTTAGAATATGGACATTGACACTGTGATAAAGTGGATATGAACACTGTTGAAATGCAAACACTGCCATAGCAAAACACACCAAAAGACAATTGTAATGAATAGAAGTAATTGGAAAACAACTTGGGCTAATAGTTATGATTTGTCCTCATCTTCAGTTACTGACTGATACATAGTTGCATAGCAATCCATCAACAACCAAGACTAGTTGTGCTAACACTATTGAATGCCAGACAGGTAGACAGACATGAACATATGTTATATATATATATATATATATATATATATATATATATATATATATATATATATATATATATATATATATATATATATCTTTTTATATATATATATATATCTTTCCGCAGCAAAATCTTTTAGAGATACCTTTATTTCCTGACGTTTCTGGCACTACTCCTGTCTCGTCTACTTTGTACCCTTTTCCTCTCTTTCCTTCAATGGCATTCTGTTTCTGATCAAAAAGGTAAAATAAGTGTAAGCAGATAATGTAATCGTTAAGGTCAGCTTCATTCAACACATTTTCAATAGCAATAATTTTAATTTCCATTAAAGTTAGGGTAATACGAAACATAAAAGAAAAATGTATTGACTTTCAGGTAGTACCAATGCTAAACATACTCTGTATTACTAAACCTGTAGGTAAATGCATTTACTTCTTTATTGATGGCTCATATTTTTACCAGATAATATCATGGATATAATATGTAGATATTTATAAATAAATTGGAATATTTTTTCAGCTACTGTAACTGACAGAAGGCAATCAAAACAAACAAAAATGTGTCATACCCAGTCCCAGATCATTTATTTGTTGGTCCTTAATATAATTGTGGTATCCTATGGTTGAATCACAGTACCTTCAGAAGTAATTCAGTTAACAATGGTATAAACATTTGGATGGTACCCAACTGTACTACTAATACTCACCCCATCCTCAAACCAAAATTGTAGTAGTTGTCGGGACACAAGTGTATTACTCTTGACATGTGCATTACATACTACTTTTTCCTTTTGGAGTCGTGGCACAGCAATCATGCCCGCAAGACTGTCTGCATCACAACGAGGGCATTGTATATGTGGCTCAAACTCTAGACTCTGGCCCAGATTTCCAATTATCTTTAACAGGTTCTCAAAGATGAAATTTCTTGCTTCACTGCAGAGTTTTGAAGAGTGACTGATATCTGTAATTGCTGTTATTGTCACACGAGCAAATATGACATGACCAAGAAAGTGCAGGTACAATCTGTGATGTTCGTCAATATCAAATGCACAGCAACCACAGTATATCAGATTCTCTTTGTTTTGCTTAGCAATGGACCAATGCGTTAAGCATGCACCCACAAGCCTATGGAAAATAGGTGGTGGCAGAAACGTCTCTTTACACACGAAGCATATGACTGATGTACTGTTCTTGTCAGGATCTGATACAAGGCAGATTATTTCTTTGGGAATTTTCTGCTGAAGAATACATGGGGCAAGGTAGTAATCATCTTTCTGAAATACAAGAATAGTTGAGTTTCATTACAATGAATCAATTTTAAAATTATAGAAATTAACATAGGAATGACAAAAAGGATTGTGCCTATGGAATATGATTACTTACGTGACACACCTGGCAATGAATACCACCTGAATATTGTCTTGTTACAAACATATTCTGAGTGCATTGAAACTCACTTTACAAACTTGGCACTGCATCTTATTTTCTAACCATAACTTTGGATAAAAGTTATCTGTGAATCTCTTGATCTTAAATGTACATATCATGTAAGAGTAACATAATAATCTGAAAAGATGATGCAAAATATCAGGCAGTCTATAGGTGTTTTACTGATTTCAATTCTGGACTATTAAGAGATGATGCTGATTATTTAACACATCATAAAAAGCGTGTAGTACCATTATTGTCATTGCTCTTAGGATATAAGAAAGGGCTAGAAAATTAGCCCTAAACATGATGTCCATATTCTAAAAATATCAAAGGCAGGCCATTGCTCTTCATCCTTGTTGACTGTAGTGGTAAAGTTGGTACAGATCATGAGACACGGCGAGGTGTCCTAACTGTGGCAAACAACACACAACTCATACTGAGGAAATGCATTAACATGACCTACAAATCATCAACACAGTCTAGCACCAGCCACACTGCGAGAAGATGTTTTTGATACGATTAAACTCCATGCATTGGCATGTTACAGACTACGTCATCAACAGTAGGGATAAACAGGATGCCCAAATGATGATGGTCATTACAAGTGCAGAATGCTAGACTGAACATCGGCCCATAATCTCTAAGCTCAATATCCAGATTCAATCTAGCAGACAACCACAATGACAAAACATACCCAATAATAATAATAAATAAATTAATAAATTTTGAACATTTCTTATATCATTAAAGCAATGTGTCTTTGACATATGTAGTTCAGTCTCGAATAACCTTGACATTAATATAATAAATCGTAGGATAAGATTTAGTTCACGTCAACATCGAAAAGACAACAACTGAACATAAGTTCTCAATCAACTATAGTAATAATAACGAAACAGTGTTTCGGCCACAAACAGTATGATGATCACTAAGATAAACAGTTTGGACATTATTCATATCCGTTGCTCACAAGACTTTCTATCTTTCTATGTCATGTCCGTCTCTGTGAATCTGTCTATTTATCTCATCCTACATATGAGACAAATGTTTTGTTATTCTTAAATTTATTTATCCTAAATTTGATTAGTATGAATCTCCATCTGACCTTGCAAATGGTCAATAATTATAATTGTATGTTACATGGTCTTCTTTGGTTTGTACTAGAACATACGCAGTGTTAAGGGTATACCAGATCGAGGCAGTGTAAGGATTTATTTAAATTTTTATGCTGCAACTAATGTGTTAATGTAGTATGAAGAAAAGTGTTTTATACAAGAGCTGTGCATGCCCATATTTTAATATATAAATGTATGCAAGTGAGTAATAACTTAAACGTTTTAATTTTGCGTTGGCTTGGACGTTTGTAACACTGAGCTGCCATCAGTTAAAATTGCTTTTATTATTATGTAAATTCCAGTTAGTTTTAATTTAAATGAAATATTTATGAAACAGCTTCTTAAGACTATTTCGCCACACACGGTGGGAAAGATAACATTCGGCTAGTAACAATGCGGGTATCTGTATAATCTCAGTATTCATGGCGTAACAAATCGGTCTATACCTTTCACTTGCTCACATGTTTTCAATATAATATGTTTACAAAAGCGACTCTATGGTCTTTTCCATGTGGTTGAATGCACAAGCGCAATCAACTAACTTGCAGTAAAAACAGGTGAGAGAACCCATCAATAGGTCCTTTGTTGAGTATAACAGATCCTGCACGCTGAAAACGTTAATACGGTGGCTAATTTACTAATCTGTCGCCTTTCACAATGAAGAAATTAACAGAATGGCAAGGAAAATAACTTCCAAACGTATTGAATTGATCATGTAAGCGTTCATAATGTTACATATGGGTTCAACGTGCACGCAAACACCCAGTAAGGGTCCTACAACTTTATGTAAAGCAAAGCTAAAATCATCATAAAAACCAAAACCAATGTTTCTTAAAATACTAAGACCAGCTACGTCATACTTTTGATTACCATTCATTTATTCAAAAAAATTGTGATTATGCCAATATGTGTAATTATTATCATTGTAAATTTATCAATTGGATACAACAATAAGTTGATGTGCAGTTCCAAAATTGTTATGTTTTTATTGTATATACTATTCTTATTTCCAAAATAATTTCTCACCCTTTGATGCGAAGATTACAAAATTATTGCTATATCCATGATTATGTTTAGCAATCCATTACCTACCCCCACCCCACCCCATCTACTTGAAACGATCTCGATCTCAATATTTGTTCCAGGTAAACATACAATGATTACACTTTCGACTCTTAAGATTACGACCTTGCTGACTACACCCTGCGTGATTTATTTACACTTTTCTTTATGTCCTTTATATGAGGTTATATCACGTTTTTAAGAACGCCAAAGAATACAAGATGATATACGCCAACCCTGTTTATTTAACCTCAATTCAAGGTGTGCGTAACTTTTGCAATCCATAACTTATACGAGAATATATCTTGATTCAGTTCTTGGTCTCCCCAAGCATAGTTTGAAACCTTTCCTCTCCACCCTCTTCTTTCAAACTGTGCGTTTTATTTGCATATGAAATTATTTGCCTTACATGGTGGTATTTTACACCAAGACGCCAGGTATAAAAATGTGTAGTTATTAAGAACTAACGGTAAGGTAAATGATGTGCAAATATTTGACAGGTAAGTCTTATCAGAAACAAGCCCAAACACAACTATAACAATTTATTCCTACACGACACTTAAATTAATTATTCAATTTTAAATCCCATTATTTCCTTTGATTCTGCGTCGGTTGAAAAAAGAAAAAAAATTAACTGATCACATTTGACATTTATACTTGCGGTATTCAACTTCTCTGATTGTTATCACCAACTGGGTATACTATGGGGAAATTCAAAATAAGGACTCTCTCTCTCTCTCTCTCTCTCTCTTTTTTTCTCTCTATCTATCTATCTATCTATCTATCTATCTATCTATCTATCTATCTATCTATCTATCTATCTATCTATATATATATATGTATATATATATATATATATATATATATATATATATATATATATATATATATATATATATATATATATATATATATATATATATATATATATATATATATATATATATATATATATATATATATATATATATATATATATATATATCTATATATATATATATATATATATATATATATATATATATATATATTTCTGATGCAAAGTTTAAATAGCTGAAATCAGGTTACAGCAAAATCGTTGCAGCAGGACACATGACACAATTATAAAGAGATTTGCACAAGTATATCAGCTATTGAAGAAATCATGCCACACGTGTATCAGCTATTGTAGAAAGCATGCCACAAGTATGTCAGCTATTGTAGAAAGCATGTCACAAGTACGTCAGAAATTGTAGAAGGCATGCCAAAGGTATGTCAGCTATTGTAGATGGCATGCCACAAGTATGTTAGCTATTGTAGAAAGCATGCCACAAGTAGATCAGATGCCACACGTATGTCAGCTATTGTAGAAAGCATGCCACAAATATGTCAGCTATTATAGAAGACTTGCCACACGTGTGTCAGCTATTGTAGAGGGCATGCCACAAGTATGTCAGCTATTGTAGATGGCATGCCAAAAGTATGTCAGCTATTGTAGAAAGCATGCCACAAGTAGATCAGATGCCACACGTATGTCAGCTATTGTAGAAAGCATGCCACACGTGTATCAGCTATTGTAGAAAGCATGCCACACGCATGTCAGCTATTGTAGAAAGCATGCCACAAGTATGTCAGCTATTGTAGAAGGCATGTCACACGTATGTCAGCTATTGTAGAAGGCATGTCACACGTATGTCAGCTATTGTAGAAGGCATGCCACAGGTATGTCAGCTATTATATAAAGCATGCCACAAGTATGTCGTAATAGCTACACCTGGTCATTGGAGGGGGGGGGGAATCCTTTATTCTGCAAAATTAAAAAACGATTTCATTATAGTCCGTGTATTCTAATTTTATGTAAGGGCTTTGAACGAGCCTAGAGACTCAATGGTGCATTGTTGGTAGAGAAATTAATATATATGGTATTTTGTGTTCAGCACTCTTACCACCGGAAGTCCTGTAGTTTTATTTAATTTATTTGTTTTTTGACACGGATACCAGTCCATGTTGATTTAGAGCTAATCAAAATATGCTGTTTCAAGAATTTTTATAACATCGACAAGCGATGCTTTTGTTTATGTTTTTAAAGTCATCTAATTATCGAATAATCTCACCTGACTGAAACATGATATATATGCTGAGAATTATCGTGCAAATAAGTGCTTATTTTCAGCATAATACTTAAATAGAAGAGTAATTGTCACAATCTTCTAGCAACCTTTGAGCAAACGGAAGATTTTCTGGAAATATGCAGGGTGGGTACGGTAACACTATATATTTCATTTGATCATTTCTTACTTGAGAAAATCATGGATTCATCTGTCAATATTATCAAAGATCTTCATCATAAACTCAGAGAGAATTTTCTGTTCACTGCATTGTTGTTGTAGGGTTAAATGCCATTTTTCAGCACATGATAAGCTATACACGGCGGCCAGTATTAATGGTTGTTCAAGAACCCGGGAAAACGCCCGTAAAGAATTACTGACCCACGAGAAGCTACCGGCAGGTTTTCTCACATACCCACATTGGCCGAATCTGAGACTCGAACCCACGCAAACCTATCTACCTACCTACCTACCTACATACATACATACATACATACATACATACATGCATAAATGCATACATACATACATACATACATACATACATACATACATACATACATACATACATACATACATACATACATACATACATACATACATACATACATACATACATTCATACATACATACATACATACATACATACATACATACATACATACATACATACATACATACATACATACATACATACATTCATACATACATACATACATACATACATACATACATACATACATACATACATACATACATACATACATACATACATACATACATACATACATATGTGTGTGTTAGAATGTCAGTGTGTGTGTATAAGTGTGTGTGTGTGTGTGTGTGTGTAATAGAGTAGATTATAATGCTCTCTGGCCCATATAATATAAGAGTGTCTTCTTTTGCAATCTTTTATCATTTGTGAATGGTTTCATGTTGTTCCTCATATATATGTATAGTTGTGTGTATGTGTGTGTATATGTGTATGTGTATACATATGTGTTTGTGTATATATATATATATGTGTGTGTGTATATATATATATATATATATATATATATATATATATATATGTTTGTGTATATTTATATATATATATATATGTGTGTATGTGTATGTGAAACATTTATATATATATCTGTGTATATATGTGTATGTGTATATATTTGTATGTATGCATAAGAACATATATCATGTAGAAAGAACTTTTTTTAATACTCTTTTCTGTTGTATACGCAAAATGGAGTAAAAACAGTGCAGTGTTCTCTTACAAACTCGCAAGAGAACGATTTGTTAATGTCTGCGTAACTTTCACAAGCATTTACTAGCATTTGCATTTGTGTAGATATGTGTATTTGTATATATTTTTATGTATGCATAAGATCATATGTCATATAGAAAGAACTTTTTTTAATACTCTTTTCTGTTGTATACGCAAAATGGAGTAAAACAGTGCAGTGTTCTCTTACAAACTCGCAAGAGAACGATTTGTTAATGTCTGCGTAACTTTGACAATCATTTACTAGCATTTGTGCTCTCTGGATTATACAGTAATAACGCGTTTGAAAATATCCTTAAAGTACATTTGTAATCTCAATGAATAATAATATCATACAAAGGCTATTATACTTACAAACATACATACATACATACATACATACATACATACATACATACATACATACATACATACATACATACATACATACATACATACATACATACATTCATTCATACATACATATGTAGTAACGGTCTAATTGCAGTTCGTCCTACTTGATGAAATTAGGCGCATATATAAGACTTGTAAATTTCTTTGAATTGATTACTATGAGAATTTATACTACAAGCAATTGTGTCATAAAATGAAATTAATTATTTTCAGTTTCCCTTCGTATTGAAATATTTTCATGTAAAGTTAACAAGATTTTAATTGGATCATTATGTGGATTGGACCTTACAAGCGCTCAGGCCTTATATTATCGTTTTCAATTTGACTATTGATCCTGAAATATTGCTTATGTTATTTAAGTTCATATCAGTTACACACGAGATGTTTGGTTTTCCTGTTTGAAACATGTTTGTGTTTGTAGTACAAAAAACTTTGCTTACGTCTAGGAAAATCATCCAAGCCTTATAAATTGACAATTCAGTTTACCACACCGCTTACGCTACAGTGACTGATGTTATGATGTGCTACATTGGTTTGTATATTGCAAAGTGAAAGGAGACTATCACAATTTTTGTCAATGTCTCTTATCTTCGTTATTAAGGTTTTGTGTCTTTCGTTGCAAACGTATTGCTCTTACGTTATTTATCATATTTATACTGAAATATCAATTCTCATACTGTTTATTGCGTATAATCGTAGTCTAAAAACCCATTATTCTATAGATGCATAGATAATGACCATAATATAGTATCCCAGCAAAAGAATGATCCATCACACTATCAAATGGTTCATTAAGTGCATTACGATATTGAGACACTCGGATTAAAATAATCTTGTATTCACATCAACGGCTTAACAAAACTATACTAAATGAATTAATGCAGTCCCAGGTGAGGATACGTATGCTTTGTTCCGATGCTAACATAATTATAATAAGAAACTTTAAATCATCAAATACATCAAACAATATAGGAATTACCTTCAAATAAATAACTCACTCGGTGGGCATAACATCTTGGAAGATCAGTAAGGTAAAGTATAATAGATATTATATAACAGATAACGCTAAGCCTGACCTGTTAGCAGACCATAATCCTACAAGTAACACCCACGGACAGTATTATTCGCTTGCTATAGCCGTGATGTATTATAGACCTAGCGCTTTAAATATCATATAATATAGCCATAGTGATCTTGTATGTTGTATGTATGCTATAGTGTGTGGTGGGGAGGGGCTACTATGCTATATTGTCTCTACGTGACAGGTAGGATTTTGGCACGATCGTGTACCAATGTTGACCTAAAATCCAGTTTGTGTATGATTTTTGTGCCAATATTTACATAGTGGTGCGAAAGTTGACACAATATTTATTTTAAAAGTTCTGGTGATATTTCCAATATCATAAAGACAAGGGTCTATGAGAAAAACACTCAAATAAATCCCAAGTCGTAGAGACATTAATGTATATTTTCTTTAGCCATATGAACATGTGAATATGATTATATCTTAACAAATAACAAACAAATAAATAATGAAGATCTTGAATATAATAAAGACACGATGTAAGGATGGTATAACTCAGTATGTTGTTATTATATGTCTTACAACTACTACATCTCAATTTGTATTAACGTTTTCAGCGAGTAGGACCTGTTGATGGGTTCTCTCAACTATTTTTTTAGCAAGTTAGTTAGTTGCGCTTGTGCATTCAACCACATGGAAAAGACCATGAGTCGCTTTTTCTAAACATATTATATTGAAAACATGTGAAAAAGTGAAAGGTATAGACCGATTTGTTACGCCATGAATACTGAGATTATACAGATACCCGTATTGTTACTAGCCGAATATTATCTTTCCCACCGTGTGTGGCGAAATAGTCTTAAGAAGCTGTTTCATAAATATTTCATTTAAATTAAAACTAACTGGAATTTACATAATAATAAAAGCAATTTTAGCTGATGGCAGCTCAGTGTTCCAAAGGTCCAAGCCAACGCAAAATTAAAATGTTTTATTTATTGCTTACTTGCATACATTTATATATTAAATAAGGGCATGCACAGCTCTTGTATAAAACACGTTTCTTCAGAGTACTTTAACACACTATTTGCAGCATAAATAATTTAAAGAAATCCTTACAATGCCTTGACCTGGTATATCCTTAACACTGCGTATGTTCTAGCACAAACCAAAGAAGACAATGTAACATACAATTATAATTATTGATCCTTTGCACGGTCAGATGGAGATTCATACTAATCAAATTTAGGATAAATAAATTTAAGAATATCAAAACATTTGTCTCAGATGTAGGATGAGATAGATAGACAGATTCACAGAGACGGACAGGACATAGAAAGATAGAAAGTCCTGTGAGCAGCGCATATGAATAATTTCCAAAGTATTTATCTTAGTGATCATCATACTGTTTGTGGCTGAAACACTGTTTCGTTATTATTACTATAGTTGATTGAGAACTTATCCTCATTTGTTGTTTTCTCGATGTTGACGTGAACTAAATCGTATTCTACGATTTACTATATTAATGTCAGGGTTATTCGAGACTGAACTACATATGTCAAAGACACATTGCTTTAATGATATAAGAAATGTTCAAAATTTATTAACGTAATTCATTGTAGCAAACGTTCTTCCGTGACAGTTACCCGGTAGATGCAAAACATGATAACTTATTTTCGTTTTGAATCAAGATGGATTTGTTAAGTAACACAGCAGCAACATATGCTTAGGAGAGCATAAAACGTGATTAAAACATATGATATTCTAATGAAAAGTGTACGAATGACCATGACTATGCAATCACAAGATTATATAATTTTCTAGTCAAGTTACAAGTAGCATTATATATATATATATAGATATATAAAATAAACAATTTTAATGGAATATACCCTTCAATAATGATCATGAAATATTAAAATCATAATCTATAAAACTCATGTATGAAAGTAGAAAACCTTGGCTCAGATAAACATATTTACATAATCTATTATATACAAATTCTGATATTAAGCGCTTGTTTATTTGATTCTAAACTTCCTGCATGATCTTAGTGGAATATTCAAACCAATATCGTTTACGAAGACAAAGGTTGCATTGGGTAAACGCATATCTTGGTGTGTAACAATATCAATGTAAATTACTCAGTACATAACCTATATTCTAAATTGATCACGTGTAACGACGATGCCTGTTACGAAGCAAAGCAGGTGTCGCTGTTCAAATATATGCTATGAACCTTAACTAATTTACTTAAGCAAATTTCGCATGCATAGAGACTAAATATATTTATTTCATGTGATATCAAATATAAGGATATATTGGTCCTTGCTTACAATGGGATCGTGTATCGCTGGTTATTCTAACCTGAATATCTATTCCTCAGCCTATAAACATTTCTCTCTTCAAAACTATACCGACCGGCTTACATTTCAAATTTTTTAAAAAAATCTTAATATTCAGATATCTGCACAGATGCAAATAATATAAATGTGCTGCTGATCTGAAAGGATAATGTAGAACATATTCAAATGGTGTTACTGTTCCAGGTATAAACCTCGCTAAATGCAAACATTGCAGAGATAAAATTTGATTACCTACAAATATTTTATTTAAATTTATATTTGAAGTTCACATGCAACTGCGACCTGTAGAATAAATCATACCTGTAGCCAGTACATGTGGCATTTTCAAACAATTTTGATAAGTATTGACGAACATAATGTCCTTAGGTAAAACGCATTGCATTTGTAAATACATTTTGAGCAAACACCGGGTTATATACAGTCCCAACATTTGCTATAAAGGCGCGTTATACACATTTCGTGTTTGATTAATTTAATATTTGCTTAACGACAACAATAATACATTATTAGCAATGAAGTCATCGTAGAAAATGGCCTCGTCTTGCATTCGCATGAAGCGTGCATATATAATAGATAGACAGACAGACAGACAGACAGTTAGATAGATAGATAGATAGATAGATAGATAGATAGATAGATAGATAGATAGATAGATAGATAGATAGATAGATAGATAGATAGATAGATAGATAAATAGATAGATAGATAGATAGATAGATAGATAGATAGATAGATAGATAGATAGATAGATAGATAGATAGATAGATAGTATCTATACATAACTACCTTTCTGGCCCTACTGTAATATTCAAATCATACAACACACGAAAGAGAATAGTTATCAATTGACAAGCCAACATTTGTTTTATAACTTATGCGATAAGGCAGACTAAAATGACATGATATTAAACAATATTTCTTCAAGTTAGAGCAGAGTTCTGTAAAAAGCCGCGATCTATTTAGAACACTATTTATGTTACATTAACCAAGTTCACCATTTACGATAAAAAATTTAATTGTTGAATTAGGAAAATTCTGAATAGCGGACATATGTACAAATATTAAAGATAACAAAATATTATTTCATAGGTAGCGGACATATGTTTAAATAGCAAACACAAACAATTATGTTTATTTGGTAGAGACGTAGTTGGGAACTTTAATGTGTTTCAACTCTGGCATAATGAGAAGAAATAAAACTGCCAATAACGACACCAATCGTGTCCCATGGTTGTAAGTCACATAATTCTCGAATGACAAATAATGAACGATCAACGAAAACACATTGATTATACTGTTTCACGGATCGTAAAATCAGGAAGAATTGTTTGAAGCGAAATTGTATTAAAAGGATATTAGAACGACAAATAATCATTAAAACATATTTGTGATTTCTAGGGAGAATTAAGGGTAAATAAAATACTATTGGATTAATTAACCAAGAGCTATTTGTTTGCCTTATGATGTTGTAAAATAGAAAATTGTCTCCTTAGTAACAGGGGTAATTATAGGGTGGAAATACTATCTTGGTTTAATTAAACGTCAGCTTTTTCGGTATATACAGTTTAGAAAAAGAATAGATTCTACACTTTTCGAACACCCCCTCGTTTGTTGTATTCTACCATCGAATTAAGCAAAGAAAAGCATCAGGAATATACAATATACACACAACTTAGTAATTTCATTCAATGACTTGTAATTAACATCCGGGCTGTTGCCAACTAGTGCCTTATAATGTCGACCTACTGACGCTTGTAAGCGAAAGGAAACAATAAAGATCCGACAGGCTGATCCATTGTTGCTCTCTGTTCTCTACAATTGTTTATTTCAGTAAACACTGTGTAATTTGTGTCCAGTATTTCCAGTATTCATAATTTTAAAACAAATCGATTAAATAAAACCCCTGGACACGTGAGATCAAACGGAAATATACGCATGCTCAGCGATGGTAAAATACTACAACGATGTAGGTGAAAATGTAGACTGGAATAGATTTTGTTAAAATTATTCAATTCATGTGATTATTTTCTCTAGAAATAGACATGCGCTCTGATATAACTGTCGTATAGAGAGATTCACTAAAATGTATAGTATATGCAAATATGTAAGTATATGTCCGTGATTCGACAAGACTGTTGACTGTTGACTTGACTATATATTAGTAGGTACACAAGTCACTTAATCAACTTCAATTTTTGGATTCGTTCTCGGTTTTTAATCCATTTCATTCAGGACTTTACATTTAGGACTTGTCGATGTATATCTTTGATTTATTAAGTGATTTAATTTGTACATTGCATTCCGGGGTTGGGGGTGGGGGGAATATTAGTTGTTAAATTTCTACAAAGTTTTTTTGTTTTTCATTTGTTATCGATAGTTTTCATTTGAATGATTTCAGCGATGCTTGTAAATGAAATTATTATGTCCGCTGCAAGTGCATGTGTGAAATTTCAGATCATTCTAACTTAAATTCTCAAAACTAGTTTATTGTATTATACGTCCCCAATATTGAATTAATATCGGCATACAAATATAACAGTTTATCAAGGATTCTTTTGACTGAAGGTTGCTACTTTTTCTAACTTTTCATCACTGTATCACTAAATTCTACAGTAAATATTATACAAATTCTGATTTGCGCAATCAAGCAGTGTTCTTATATTATTTGATGCTGTATGAAAATTGAAACGATGAAATAAATACAATAATGTTTCTTGGAGGAACGAAGAAATATACGAGTTTTATTTTGGGACCATATGATTTCAATGTGTAACCTCTTTTAATTTCTTTATCAATGTGACACAGATATACTATTTTCAGCGTCCTACAGCCAGTAGACAACTATATACTTAATTGGCAAATCAGAGAAATTTAGTTCAAAATCAAAGATTATTTTCAATACAAGTGAATAGATCTGATGATTGAAATCTGACAAATAGTATATGATCGTATGTTTTTTATTTTTTATTTTCATCTTAATTATTTATATATTTGTTTCATATTCATGAAAATGTGACTGACTCGTAGAAAATCGTCTCTGCACGGCATCAAAAAAGGAAATCTATTTCGTGAAAGGAAATCCGAACGTTCAAAACCATTTTAACTTTTGCGGACACTCTACAGTGATTTCATACTTTTTGTTGATTTCATACATTTGGTCATGGCTTTTGTTTCAAAACGTGAGCATAATAATTTGACCTCCAACGCAATTCAAACATTTAATTGACCAGCGAAAGTATGGAGACTTATTCTGTTCCTAAGTATCTTTTTGACTGTTGTACCTATTTGCGAAGCAAACTCAACTTGTATTGTCAATGGAATTCATTATATATGCAACAATATTGCCACCAGGAGAGATTTTTCCTGTTGTTACCGAAAAAATGTACGACAGTTACGCTGACGGGAACACATGAACTTGACCAAGTCTTCCCCAGTGGACTTTTCCACCATCAGGCATGGGCAAATGTAACAGAGCTTTCCATTCTTAAATTTACTAACATTGAACGTATTGAAAAAAGGTTTCTTAACGGACTGGAAGAGTTAAAAGTTATCTCAATATCATCGTGTATTGATCTCGGTGTAATTGACCCAGATATATTTTATTCTACACCTAATATTGAAGAACTTCATTTGGATGGGAACACGAGATTAAATGTATCTATTTTCGAAGCAGCACTAAGTGATAAACTGAGTAATCTCAGATATCTGTCTTTAATTGGAATCCAAGCATCGGAGCAGCATATTGTCCTCGGAGATAACTTTTTAAAAGATCTTCATGCCAAGAATCTGTCATATTTAAATATAAGTGGAGTCAACGCTATTATTGTGGAAAATGCTGTCGTACAAAATTTGCTTGCAAATCTAAAATACTTAGATTTGTCTTATTCTCCAATACTTGCGCCTGGTGGGATGCACAATATGGCTAGATCGTTATTAAAAAACATCGAGCTTTTGGATCTTACAGGTGTGCAGCATGTTATTTGGAAAAATCACACACAAGAGGAACATCTTATCAATTTCCAAAGGCAATGTGTTTATTCCTGCGGGAAGTGGTAAATCAAAATGCAAAAGTAATCTTCAATGCAAGATTACGTTTTATGACTTGCGACATCAAATTTCCGAAAATGTTTGACTTCAGCAAAAACAGCTTAACACACTTAAATATTACATTTATTGGAGACTGTCGTCCACGTGAATTAGAAACATTGAACCTAGAGAGTAACAATATGGAATATATATCGCCAAACTTTTTAAGTAGTTTTCCTTCACTGACAATTTTAGGTTTGTCCAATAACCTATTGATGAAGATACATAACATGGATGAGTTTTCCGATATTTTTACCCAAAACAAAGACCTTGAGATAGTTTTCCTTTGTTATAACCATCTTACTTTTGTACCATCAAATTTATTCATATTCAATTCAATGCTACGAATAATTGATCTGAGTGGGAATGAACTCGACTACTTTAATATAAATCTCCGCAACGCAGAAAATTTAAAGTTAATTAATTTAAGAAGGAATCGGATCGAACATTTTTCTGCATCCATCCTGGAACAATTCGAGCCCCTATTGCGGAAGCAAAACATTGAAAGCAATAATAAAGCTGATGTTACAAATGTATTGCTCAAACAGTTCGAAGATAAAAGTCTTTTAGGAAAGCTCTACAGATATGAATACAACGCACGCGAAGAAATAGAATTCGAAGATTCGCATTCGATTATTCCACAATATGTAATGATTAATATATTGGAGAATCAGTTCGTATGTGATTGTGACACACTTGTGTTTATGGAATGGATTTTATTTACAGAAATCGACATTGTCAATAAGACAGTTTTGTCATGTAAATATGGCAATAATGAAAAGCTGTTAAACTATGAACTCTTTGGTCCAACAACATTGCCGTCTTGCAAGTATTATTGGCATTGGAGTTGCGTCATCATTTGCGGTAATATTAAGTATATTTTCTTTCTACCTTACGATTTACCTTAGGCGTCAATCGGTGAGCCGAAACGAGGACCTTGCAAACCAGAGGAAAGAAATTTTGCAAGAGAAATCAAATTTCAAATTTCTTGTATTTCTTTCATACTGCAGCCAAGACGGTCAAATAGTTGACAGAAACATCTTGCCTTCTCTAAATACGTATTTCCATGACATTTTGATACAGAAAGGGACCTTGTTTGTACTGGAGAAGATAGTTTTGTTTCTGGAATGCAAATCATAGAAGAAATACATCGATGTATTAATGAATGTCTAGTCATCGTGACTGTAATAACACCGGGATTTATTCAGTCTCGCTGAAGTCATGAAGAATGTGTTGCTGCCGTTGACAGGCACAAACAAATTGTGATTCTAATGAAGAAGCATACCGACACATCTAGGGCAATTGTTGCAATACAAAATCTAATAGGGCAGTACACCAGAGGAACCTGGTCGGATAATGAAGGAGTCTGTCATTCGACCCTCCTGGAATACAATTTGTGAGGGAATTATTAGTGCAGCAAGTGAGTCATTTCGACAATATAGAAGACAAAACGGTATCGTCCCTGCTGAGGAACTTCCTTTGGTCAAATAAATGTTATAGTACACATACCAATGTCTTCCCGGCACAAGCAATAGTTCCTTCAAGTTACAAAACTATGTTTCCTGTTGCGGAATTAAAACAACCATGTAGACAACTGAGTTAACATCCAACGGAAAGGAACGGAATATGTTGTACAAATTCGTTAGTTGTCCATATCAGAATAATTAGTACACAAATTCGGAACTGTTATACTATAAGTCAATCGACCATAAATGACATGAACCGCACAAAAAGTGTTCGATGACTTTGATGAATAACTGGTGAAATTAAATATATTTAAATATATTAGAATTTATATTTTGCAACACGTATGAGTTTTATCTCTGTTTGATAATGCCATTCACTATGAGTAGTCTGTCACTAAGTGGTACAGGTTCATTTCCGACATTACTTCCCGCAACGATGGCAATCTTTACAATGATGCATATATATTATCTCTCTCACTTTGTGCATAACTATTAGACCCTTATGGAACGATCACAATCACTATCGCCTTTGACGTAAATATGATTTGATCCTGTTTACTTTATTTTAGTATAAACAGGTTACATGGTTTTATTTTAATTATTTCCTGAATTAAACAAAAAATCAATTTCCTTGAGTATTATAAGAAACTTGCTAAATTATTTTTGTTGTGTTATGCACTTTCCTTATTGTTCTTCCTGTAACATGTGAACCCAAAAGGCGAGACAGTTAGAAGGATATCTGGAAACAGATAATGAAGTATTTCTTCCGTGCAAGATTTAGAAGATTTAGACTAGTTAGAAGAGAATATCTGTTTATGCGCGGTAATGAAAATAAAAGGTTTTAAATAAATTCCAATAACTTAGGGTGGCATACAGCAAACAGGAAATGTCTGATATGCATGAGATTGATGCATAAAACAAAGGTAAATGGAGATTTGGCATTATTCGATTTTACCAAAGAGCAATTCCATCAAATGATATGCTACTTTGCATGTACTCATTCGCGAAACATATGTTTGTAATTCAATCATTCTCTGAACTAACTGACATTTCATTTCATAAATATGTCACAAAGTACAACCCTCTGAAGACATACATACAGACAGACAGACAGACAGACAGACAGACATACATACATACATACATACAGACAGACAGACATTAGCCTCGCATCTGATGCACCTTCTTGTGTATAATTCTGCGTATATTTTTAACACATCTTGTCTAGAGGTGGAAGTTTAGTTGCTGATCTGCTCAATCTCATCGAAGGTTTCATAAAAAAAAAATGTTTGTTTCTGGTTGATGAAGATAAGATTGTCGAAGCTGTTCTGTATATAAGCTAGAATAACGCAGTTCAGTCAGCATCCACATTCTTATTGTCGATAGAGGTGGACTTCGGGTGTTCTAGTAATTCCACGATATACTGTTTGGTACTGGTGCGTTTCGGCTTGGTGATCGTCAGTCGTTTAGGAGCCTTCATTCAATTTGTGTCTTTTGGGTAGAGTTAGGATTATGAGCTTGGTGATGACGAGACGGTGGTCATTTGTTTTTTAATAAATCGCCGTCAAGTGACCGCTTACAATACGCCGGACCCTCATTAACTGAATTAAATGACCACACCTTCGTTCTAGATACTACATTGTGCTCAAGACTGAAAGAAATGGGAATACATTCATCATTTCTTAAATGTAAACGGAATCGAAAAAAGAAACGTTCGTTCAATGCTGGCCGGCGTAGAACAGGAAGAAGAATTCCAGTTATCTCCCACTCGCCCGTAACTGATAAACAACTTTAAAATTCTGCCGTTAATTTTACTAATCTGGTTCAAAATCCTCCTCAATCGTTAACCGTTGTGTCAACTGTCCCAGGGATACATCTACGTGTTGCATTATTCAGCGCTCAATCAGTAGGATCACCAGAAATGCGCACAAAACTTGTTAATTTTATCAACGACTAGAATATTGACGTCTTTTTCCTGACAGAAACTTGGTTACATTCGGAAGGTGAAGAACCTAAGTGTGCGGATTTAACACCCAGCGATTACTCCATCAACATGTTTTTTCCGCAACTCTCGCGGAGGTGGAATAACATTAATTACAAAGAAATCCATCATCAAATTCCTTAAGTACAACACAACCTTCAATTTCTGCCATACATCGTTTGAACTAGTCCAAACAACGCTCACACTGGAACAAAGGTCAGTCCATCTTTTCTGTCCTCCTCCTAGTAGAAAAAACAAGCTGAATGAATCTCTCTTTTTGGAGCAGTTTACTAATCTTCTAGAATATGGAAATTCGATAGGTGGCAACCTAATTATTATTGGAGATTTCAACTTTCACTTTGAATGTCCTGGTAAACCATACACGTTAAAACTCCTAGGTTCCATTCATGTTTTCAATCTTAAGCAGTCAGTTAACCAACCTACCCATAAACCTGGTCACATTTTAGACTGGTGCCTTTATAGACCTGATAATATTCTGCAATCCACCCTTGTATCCCACTAACATGCATCGGATCACCTCTGCAATGTATGCCATCTCGACGGTTCAGTCCCTAACCCTCCACCTCTATTTGCTACTAAGAGAAACCTCCGTATGATAAATATAACCAAATTCATGCATGACACCCAAGAAAACCTAACAAGTTTCTTACATCCAACAGCGGAACAACTTGATTACTGCATGGGTTAATTGCTTGAAAAACATGCCCTAGCCACCAAATGCAGAGTATCAATTAAAAAGTGTTCTCTATGGCATAGCAGTATTAGGGACCAGCTTCGTACTGCTAAAAGACGTCGCCGAAAAGCAGAGACGCTTTGAATTTCCACCAGAATCTCTATTCATAAACAAATCTACACAGCCGCTAAGAATAACGTCACAAACATAGTTCATTTAGCCAAATCATCCCACTACAGTACTATGATCACGGAGAGTTCCAGCTGCGAAGAGCTCTTCGAGATAACTAACAAACTAATGTCAAGAAACAAAGGTACACCACATCCAACAACCTTCTCTCCTCTTGACCTACCGGACCAATTTGCAAATTTCTTCTATGACAAAGTACGAGCCATTAGAGATTCGCTTGAGAACACAATTTCAACTGATTCGTCACCATACAGTTATGAAGCAGAATTTCAGCAACAACCGTTAGGAGCATTTTAACCTGTTTTTTATTGATTTAGTACGGACAATTTTGATGAAAAGTGCACCAAAGTCTTGTGAATTTCATCCAATTCCGACATCATTGCTGCTTGAGTACCTAGACCGAATATTGCCTTCACTAACTGGTGTTATTAATATCTCTCTCTCTCTCATCGGGGGAATTCTCATCATTTTTCAAAAAAGCCACTGCTGAAGAAACCAACACTGGAGCATAACGATTTAAAGAATACTGCCCAGTTTCTAATCTCCCATTCATATAAAAAAATCTTAGAAAAGGTTGTTCTAACTCAACTTGTATCTCATTTGAATTCAGACAGTCTTTTTACCAATGTACAGTCTGCATATCGCCCTTGCCACAGTACGGAAACTACTCTTCTGAAAGTATTTAGTGACATTCCATTTTCTTTGGATTGCGGAAAGACTACAGTCCTCACCCTCCTGGATTTATCTACAGCATTTGACACAATAGACCATGATATATTACTTCACCATCTCCAGCATGTATTTGGCATTCAAAATTTAGCCTTACAATGGTTCAAGTCCTACTTAGTCAACAGGACACAAAAATTAAATCTCCAAATGGAATACACACCAGACCAGTTGACGTATGTTGTGGTGTTCCACAGGGATCTGTTCTTGAACCAGTTCACTTCATTCGGTACACGCAGCCGCTCTCAAGTGTCATATATCATCTCCCAGTGTCGCTTGCATGATAATAACACTCAAATATAAAAGTCTAGCCACCAAATTGAAGTTGATGCCACCATCCACGGAGTAGAGAAGTCCATTTCTGATGTGAAATCATGGATGACATGTAACAAACTGCAGATGAATGATGATACAACTGAGGCTATTCTGATCACAACACAAAGACTTTCTAATTCTCATCCTTTACCTCAGACAATAAATATCAGCAACACCAACATTAAATTCTCAGTCAGTACGGAACTTAGGAGTTACTCTAGACAGTACTCTCACATTGCAGTGCACAAACATGTCATGAACATATGCAAGGCTGCATATCCTGAATTGAGAAGCGTCAGTTCCATTCGTAAATATTTTTCAGTTTATGCCACTAAACCACTTGTTTGTTCATTAGTTCTTTCAAGACTGGACTATTGTAACTCAATTATGTCTGTTTCATCACAATATTTACTCCAGAAACTTCAAAAAGTTCAAAACACAGCTGCACGGACCATCTTTACGGTACCTCGATCAGAGCACACCTCACCACTGCTCTGTACCCGATACTGGCTATCGATTTGATACAGAATCAAACACAACATGTGTTTTCTGTGCTATGTTTCAATGACAGAATCCAGTCCAACATTCCTATCCAGCCTCAACCATGTGTATACACCAGCTAGATACTTACGCTCTTCTCCTGATAATCGTATACTCATTGTTCCCATTGTTCGTTGTCATACCAGGGCCCGGCGACGTGGAATGAATTGCCCATTGAAATTAGACACAAAGACACAGTTGTCCTTTTTAAGAGTGCTCTTAAGACTCACCTATTTTGACTGCAGGGAAAAACTTAGCGACCTAATCATGTTTTGTATGTTATATATTTTCAGCATGTTTTTATGTTTTTCAATTTCATTGTTTTTGTCATTTGTTTTTCTGTAGTGTAGTTATTATCATTATTGATTGTGTAAAGCGCTTAGAGCTTCGAAAGATTAGGCGCTATACAAAGTCCTCATTATTATTACTATTATTATTATTATTATTATTATTATTATTATTATTATTATTATTATTATTATTATTATTGATGTTTATGAGTTACGTGTACGAATGGTTTAGTTTAAGCGATTTCCATATCTTAAAGTTAGTATTATTGTTATTAGTGGCAGTCGAGTGTAGCAGTAGTAGTGGTGTTGGTAGTATCACAATACAAGAAATTAATTTGTAATTCAGTAACATGTAATTTGCTGAACAAATGAAATATATATTTCGGTACTCTTTGTAAAGTATCGTCTACGACAGCCGTTAAACTATTACATGTTTGTGAAAGGTAAGTAAACATTAAATTAGGTAAATTGCATGTTTGTAGTTAACATGCATTGACTAATATATACTATTTATATTCCTCTTCTTCTTTTCAGTAGTAGTAGTAGTAGTAGTATTTTTATATATTTATTTGTCTCTAGAATAATGTACTACTGTAAGGCCGATTCAAACCTGTACACACTTTATATGCCAACAACAGGATGTAAACGTGATAATTAGAATTCAGTAGAGAACATTTGAATTGGGATTGACTACTCCATTATTGAGAAGAAGGAGGTTTAGAAATACCTGTTTATATATATATATATATATATATATATATATATATATATATATATATATATATATATATATATATATGAATCAATCTCGTGTTACTTGAATTATCATTTGATCATTTCGAACACGGTCTAGACATGATTAAACACAGTATAATCGTATAAGACATGGCATTTACTAGGCAATGATTTTTAAAGGTAAGTAAACATTAAATTAGATTAATTGCATAGTTTTAGTAACACGTACGAATTTATATAATCACGCTTTCATTGTAAACGAAAGATGAAACTTGAATGTGTGTGATGTTTGAGTGATAGGGATTGTTAACGCAGCTTAACAATTTTTTAAGTCAAGTCGCAACGATGTCTGCTGGGACGCAGTTTTTTTATAGTGATATCATGCACTGGGGCATCATGCCGCAGAAATGTAGCATGATGTCCCACCCAGTCACATTATCTTGACCAGGCCGACCAGTCATAATACTAACCTCTTAATGCTGAACGCCTGGCGATACAGTTGTTAGTATCATTTCTTGGTATGACTATGCGGAGGATCGAACACACTACCTGACGTGTCTGCGACGAACGCTCTGTCCACTAGGCCAACGAAGCGGTCAAAGCTTAAAACGTAACACGTCATGAAATGATGCGAGTAAAATACCTATCCTAGAGATACAAAACAACGATTGTAAAGAGTCATGGGAACATTGTACTCAAAATTCAGTCACTTATTCAACGGGATTATTATAAATTTACTGGAAGATCTGTCACGGAAAATACGGTAATATTTAATAACACCCACAGTGACGAAAAAATCAATTCTTTAAAATCTCAGTCCAAAAGATGAGGGATGGAATTCTACCACCGGGTCAGCCTATGTTTGCTGCCGTGGTGTCCCCTTTGGATAAACACTTTACTCCAACTTTCTCGGCACTAAGTAACCGACGCATATTGCTGTGTCTACAGCAACTAATAAACTAGCTAAACCATTCTGTACAAGAGACTTGTGTGTTTGCGTGTATGTTTGTGTCCTTGCGAGTCTTTACCATATGCTTAACAAAATAAATTAATTTTGATTATGTATTCCATAGTCATAATCGTGTTGCATATTTGTGATACTGATGTATTGTTTGTAATCAGTGTTTCTTGTGAGACTAATGAATTCCGTTTAAATGCTTTCATTGTGAACAAGAAGGAAATTTATATTCAGGTATCATAAGTTATACGCCATATATGTTCAGGAAGATACCTACGCACATAATTCAAATCCACTTTCGTTGTAAATAATGGAAGAATCACAAATCACAACACAAAGAGTAGATTCTAGTAAAATCTAGTCAAATTTAAAGTCATTGAAGTATTAAATTGTTATAACATGTGCACCTACATATAATCCAGTTGGAAATAAAAATGAACGTTCATTCTAGATTGCGCGTGCATTAATTAGGTACTACATTAGTGATGTAAGGCTTGCTACAAAATACTTGAAATGTATGTTAATAGGGCGTTTCCTATAATTTACAATTGCATGTTAACTGAATATCAGCTCAGACAAAGCAAACACCACGAGAAGGTACAGCAGTCATGGACGAATAAATGCCGTGCCAAAAACACAAGCAGAAGGGTGCCCGTGAGATACCTGCACAATCAATGCCACATTAGGTCTCACAGGCAAATTTGCATCCGACAATGACCGATTGCATACAAATGATAATAATATTACATTAAAGATACAAATTTAAAAAAAATAATTATTGAGTTTTGTTGAAAGGATACTTGTAAGATTCTGACTGAGGTAATATAGTTAATTCGTTTTGCAACTAGTGACATTTATACAGAAAAAAACTCTGTCAGCTTCCCCTCTTTTTTACATTCATTTATGTAAAGGAAAAACCTATTTAGAATCTTTTCCTGTGACAATACAGCTAAAGCAATCAGTATGTGCCTCATGCATGAATAAAGTTCACTAGTACTGTAACAAATTAGCATACGTTTAATCACACCAAAACCATCTAGATGTTTACCTCTGTAGCAGGCACATGTAAATACGTAAGCCAAGTCGGCTGCTCATTTAAAGCCTAAGCCTAAGTCTAATGCTGGCCTAACTGTAACAGGCAGTCACCAATAAGTCAACCCATTTCCATGCCTAACGCAAAGCAATTTTAAACCACATTTCAGATTTAGCTTATGTGTGAACTGGCAAATGCTAGGATTGTGATAATCAAGATCATGCCTTCTACCTTAAATAATAGGATGGTTTCAAAATGCAAAACTATCGAGTGAGACCTTTGTGTGCTCATTTATAGAACACTCTCCTCACACTGCCTCGATATGGGATATCCTTAAATGTCCGTATGTTCTATTAGAAACCATACAATACAACGTAACATACAATTATAATGATTGACACATTGCAAGGTCAGATGGAGATTCATACTAATCAAATTCAGGATAAATCTATTGTAGAATACAACTCATTTTCCCCAGATATAGGATGATATAGATAGACAGATGGATTGAGACAGATATAAAACGAAATGTAGAAAGTCGTATGAGCAGAGCATGAAAATGTTCAAACTGTTTATCTCAGTGATGATCATAAGGTTTGTGGCCGACACACCGTTTCGTTATTATTACCAAAGTAGATTAAGAATTTGTTTTGAGTTGTTGTCCTATCTTATCTAGTAACGTCATTCATTTAAGGAAACGTTCAAACCTGATAGTTACCCGGCAGATACAAACAATGGTAACTTATTTTCGTTTTGAATCAAGAGGAACCTTTTGTAGTAACACAGTAGTAATGTTTGCATGGGAGTGTTTATTATTCCACCAAAATCATTGAAATAGTCTACCATCTCTGAGAACTGCACCATCTGCGTTTGATCTCAAGTGTTCTTTGGTTTTATTTCTTCGATTTGTTTCAAAAGTATGAAAACTGGACACTGATTACACATTGTTTTCTCTACTGGACAATTGGAGAGACCAGAAAGCAACAGAGGATCAGACTGTCAGATTGCTTCCATCTGGAGTTTCCGTGTGCTTTATAACGTACATAAGTCGACATGTTAAGGCACTCGTTGGCAACTGTACGGATTTAAATTACAACTCAGTGAATGAAATGACCAAGTTGTGTGCATATTCTATAAAGTTAATGCTATTCTTTTTACCATTATGTGGAGGAATACAAAAAACAATACCGTATAATCAATTATTTTTTAAACATTATATGCCGAACAATAGCTCATGTATGTATGTATGTATGTATGTATGTATGTATGTATGTATGTATGTATGTATGTATGTATGTATGTATGTATGTATGTATGTATGTATGTATGTATGTATGTATGTATGTATGTATGTATGTATGTATGTATGCATGCATGCATGCATGCATGCATGCATGCATGCATGCATGCATGCATGCATGCATGCATGCATGTATGTATGTATGTATGTATGTATGTATTGTATTGTATGTATCGGTGTACTATTTCACATATTTTGCAGACAAATCGTTGTCAAGATCAACGACTGCTGGTGCATATGTTAACATTTCCGTCAGTTTCATTTGAGCTACTTCTTTCCCAGGCTTAATATCAGAAAATCAAAAGATTTTATTTCATTCAATATTTGTATTCTCTCTGAATGTTTTAGAATGAGTTTGTATCTATTAAGTCGCCATGACTGACGAGTTTATCTGCTATTGGAATATCATCAATGACGGTCTGAAGATCCTCATTGAACTTTACTTTCTCTTGATCAAAATTTGTCTTGGTTGGAGCATAGCAATTTATGACGGTAAGTTGCTTTCTTCCAGACCAGAGGGGGAGTTTTGTGGTCATGTGTCTCTCTTAGTTGGTCCAGCCAATTCGTCAAACAGTGCTGTCTTCATAGCATAATCCGACACCATCGTCTCGGCGCTCGTCACGCAATTGTATCCGGAGCCCTTTCACACTGTTCGCCTTCTCCTGTAAGCCGGGTCACGCTGATGGCAGAAATGTCCACATTATATATGGAGAGTTCCATTCCAATTATGGCGGTTCTCGTATGGGGTCTTTGAACAACGTCTCTATCCAGTAAAGGTGAGCACATTCCGTGTACCAAGTGTAGCAGTCCATATCTTTCTGGGGTTTGTCTTTGTTATTACTGCTGCAGTATGTCCCTTGGCATCCGCGGTTAGCTGTCTAATAATATTTAGGACATCTTTTCTAGCCACTTCCTCGTGCCAAGGAGGTAAGCAGTACATTCCTAAAGAGGTCTGCTTAGTTGATCACGGGGCTGCCGGACTCTACTGCTGATGAATGTATGTGGCGAACTACATTAATGACCTGAGTGCCTGTGTGCAGATGTGCGGCTACAATTTCCAATGAAAACATACTTGCCGCTTCGTCGCTTGCCTGTTGCCACATGACTTTAGTGTGTGATGAAATGGGATGGGTGGATGATAAGAATGAATTGCCCGGTAACTTTGTTTTACGTGAGCTATAGTTCCGTGCAGTTCGTCGCCTTCACAATCTCTTACAAAACCTTCTGAATCCAGTAGTACGTCAACGTCGAGACGGAGTTTAATGCAGTGACAGACCAGGATGTCATACGTGTGTAGTCGAATTGTTAGCGCTCCTTGGCGCTATGCAGAGAATCTCCTATCTTCCCGTTGATGAGCTGCTGGTACCTCCCTTCAGGTGCCGAATCCAGTTTTCACTTGCTATGTAACGGTAGATTTTATGACATAAGGATCAAGATCAATAGGCTACCCTCAGACGGGTTTAGCCGGCAAGTAGAGGCAGTACTGCGTGATGTTGCCGCTGCGCATGCCACATCTTCTTGGAGCAACAGTTGAGAGCTGAGTGCCAGGTGGTGACCAAAGGTGGACTCCTTATCTCCTAAGGAGTACGACTGATTAACAAGCCAGATGTGTTACACTCTCCCAGGGCATCCCATACACCCCAATACTCGTATTATAATAATAATGTAAAATTAATAATACTAAATCTGTACATATATGACGTCTAACAAACATCATGTGTGCAGATAAATATTTAAACCAATGACACTATAGTAAGCTCCCATCAAACGTATATATCATCACATATGGGACGTCTAATAGACATCGGATATGTAGATAAATAAGGAAAGGAAATACTATGTGTTGAGCTCCCACCAAACGTAACATACTTTTCCTACCAAGGACCATTACTGAAGATACTGATAAACGTGTGCCATGTTTAGATTAACACATTCATGCTAGCATATTATTGGATGAAAGAATGATTACATGTTCACTTCCAAACAAAATTATCGTAGTATCCAATACTACCGGAATGTAGAAGAGCTCAAAACTCTTCAAAATGCATGGAAACATCGTCCACAAAACTGAGCCACTTATTAGACGGGATTACTATAAAACAATTGCTGAAGGATCTATCACGTAAACCAGGGTAATAACTGTCGTTGCATGTGTGTGCATATATGTATGTTCAAACAAATGAAAGTTATGTCTATTTTTACTTAATTTTCTTATCTTTTCATTATTATTTTTGTTAGTAGTAGTAGTAGTAGTAGTTGTAGTAGTAGTAGTATTAGTAGTATTTATATTATTGTTATATACCGATGATATCTTATCATCGTATTTCTTCAATATCATACAATAATTCCAATTTTCATGAATTAAACGAATTTCCTGTAATATGATTGGATGTAAACGGTCACGTGATGTTGATCAGGAATTGTTTACACTTAGATAAATTCTGGGACTACTTTCGGTTTTTTAAGTATAATCTGACGTAATAGATGGGACTGACTAAAATTGAACAAGAATGTTGTCAGTAAACAAAATGTGTTAAAAACCACGGTAACCATTGCCTATGATGTAAAAGATTAAGTTTATGAATAAACGTAACTGTGGCTGTAGTCAATTTCTTTGTGTGATTCTGTACAGGTTATGTATTACGGGGGGGGGGGGGTGTGTGAAACGCCGAAT
>JARLTB010000291.1:640000-657500 GCA_030141615.1 Unio pictorum
AAGGAAGTCTATATTCAGGTGTCATTAATTATACCCCATATATGTTATCCAAGCTACCTACGCACATAGTTCAAATTGAATTTGGTTTTAAATCAAGGAAGTATCACAAAAAAGGAGCAGATTATAGTAAAATACTGTCAAAGTTAGAGTCATTGAACTTCATATAATACAGCTTTCAATAATAAAAAATTAGGTTCATTCTATATTGCGTGCGAAATAAATAGGTACTACGTACATAAAATAATGCTCGTAACAAAATACTTGAAACCTCTGCTCATAAGGCGTTTCCTACAATTTAATATTGTTTGTTAACTGAATATTAGCTCAAACAAAGCAAAAATTACATAGTTAATTGTTATTGATTAATTTCAGCAAATGCCTTGGTATATCAATTTTGGTTTTTGTAATGTATGCATTTATTGAAGTTTATACCTAAGGCGGTTACGTATCCGTGTCCAAATATACATATTCTCAACGCTCTCCTTTTATAATGGTAATGCAGATCAACAACTCTTGATGAAGGACTTCAGTACAAACTGGCCTTGTAGTGAAGTGAATCCTGACGAAGCTCACCGGCTTACAAATATATGTTAGTCTATGTAAAACAAAAATATGTTTGTGAAAAACAAGGGTTACCAGATCACGTGAAAATCAAAGATCTACGAATCCATCTATTTGTAAATGCAGGAAGTCAACCGTACATTTCGGTTTGAATGCGTAATAGGGACATGTACAGTAAGCAGGATTCCCAATATATTCCATTTAATAATAATAATAATAATAATAATAATAATAATAATAATAATAATAATAATAATAATAATATTGACGACTTTGTCATGCGCCTAATCTTTAGAAGCTCTAAGCGAATTACAATATCTATAATGATATGACTACACCACCGAAAAACAAAATTGGAAAACAGAAAAAAGATGCTGAAAACATACAAGATACAAAACATTATCAGTCTCTACGTTTGTTTCTGCAGTCGAAAAAGTTGTTTTAAGAGCAGTCTTAAAAGGGGACACTGAGTTTCTGTGTCTCATGTCAATGAGCAATTCTTTCCACATCGCCGGGCCCTGGTATGCAAAAGAGCGTTGTCCATATGACTTTGTTTTATAGTTATAACAATGAGTATACAAGTGTCAGAACAGGAGCGTAAGTATATTGCTGGTGTATACACCTGGATAATGCCGTATAGGTATGTTGGACTGGAGTCTGTTTGTGAAACATAGCACAGAGAACAAATTTTGTTTTTGATTCCTTATCGAATTGAAAGCAAGTGTGGAGTACATGGCATTGGTGATGTGTGCTCTGATCTAGGTACTCTAAATATGAACCGAACAGCTGTGTGTTGATGTTTCTGGAGTAGATATTGTGACGAACCGAATTCATATACAATAGTACTGTCGTGAAAATACTAATGAACGCACAAGTGCTTTAGTTGCAACAGCTGAAACGCTTACAACTTGAGAGTTAGTTTCTGTGCCAATAGGCTTAAATCTGGGTCTAATCTTGTTCCTAAAGAAATACATTGGCATATGGTGTGACATTAATTTGTCTTCTGTGTACATTAATGGAAATATTACAATTTGAAAGTCTAAGCTGCGCAATATTCAAACTATCGCACTTATAGTTGGTTTAGCTCCCAAAACATTAATGCGCAGAGAAGGTACGGTAAAGACGGCATCGTTTCCTTGCCGATTCACAATCCATGTTTCATTACATTGTTGATATTTAAACGTGCTATATCTCTTACTTCTCATTTAGTCCAACAGATTAACGATTGCATTTACAGAGTGGTGTCAAACACATTCTCCTTTGTGCCTGCTAGCTTAGGGTATTTGTAAAAATCTGAGTCGCCGAGCCTATTGAAGTTTTTTCCCTCGTCATGGAGCCCTGAGGTCTGTCCTACATAAATGCGTGATATCCATATTTTCTGAGAGAAAAAACAAATTAAATATAAAAGTGCCAGACAGGTGCACATATTACTCGTTTTGTTAAAATCATTAATCTATGATACTATGCTTTATCTATTTTTTGGAGCAGTGTTATTACTATAATATTCATGTTTACTAAATGCGTTGAAATATCTTTGAAAAGACCTTATTTCTCATAGCGTTATAATTGAATATATATATAGTCTACAAATGGCCCCCTCCCCAACATACCAGGCAGGGACCTGATAATGACCTGATATCTGTATAATAAACTCTACCCAATAAACCTTATTATCTATGTGTGACGTTAAATGGTCAGTAAGACTGTTGAAATATTAAGGTGCTCAGCGGAAAAGAAGCTTGTCTTCACCAGGTCATTTCACATGAATGGTTAAGACATGTAAATAGGCAATACGAATGAATGATAATGCAATCACGTACAAGCATATTTATTGTATTGTATGGATTGTTTTAAGAAGCTTCAATACATTAAAATACATGAAACATCACACGCATAATCTTCCAAAGCTTCACATACTTCTAATGGAACATTGGTCAGGCAAATCAGGATTATATGCTTAGTTCGTGGACCCGTGCAAATATCATTCTGTAAAAAAAATTATATAGTCAGATGTTGACACACTAGGCAAATAAATGTCTTCTCATGGATCGGTCACTGAAAAGCAATAAAAAAAAATGCATTTTATCAGATAGTAACGCGTTGAAAAATGAGATACCCATTACTTGAACTGAAACATGTTAACTCATTCGATATTCATCCTCCGAGAAACATACCTGTGCGCATACTCCATGACGGACAAGAAGGTTAGTACAACATTAAATTGTCAGTTCCAAACTCTCGATATAATAAGTATTCACCCATAAATATGTTCTGCTAATGTTATACGAATAACATATAAAAGAGAAAAAGAAATAAAGAAAAAGGACACAAAGGAAGAGTACACTAAAACAGAAAAATACAAATAAAGATAACAATAACTGTATGCTATTATTTTGTTTTACAATCGTCTGATAAGCCTAGTTTAGAGGTAGGTTTTGTAGAATTATGTGCTTAATAAATATATATATCTTATCAAAGTTTCAATGCTGTGAAGTTTTATTCCCATTGTATTTTTGGGGAATTTTATCACGAATTTTGCATTGTACTTTTTATTGTATTTCTTTTGACCGAGTATTGTACAATACACTTCCAGTTGTGTTTTTGGGAATATTGTCAAATATTTTGTATTATACTCTTTATTGTACTTTTTGAATATGACAATATTTTGCAATGTATCTTCTCATTGTATTTTTTGTATTTTACTTGGTATTTTGCAATGTATTTGCAGTGTTTACATTGTATTTTTAAACTTTGCGAAAATGTCTCGCAATGTTTTTTTTTAATCATTGTATTTTTGACCTTTCACCTTTTATCTTGTTTTGATGAATAAAATTGATTTTTCTTTTCGAGCCTCGAGGTCTCGGCTCAATAAAACAGAGGGTATTGTTAGGATTGAATTTTTAGTTAAATTAATAAAGATTGATATTTTCTTTGAATTGTATTAAAGTAATGTTTTATATATTTATATGTAAGTAGTTTCTAAAATATATCAAAGGTAATTTCACTTGTTTTTGAAGTACAACTATATGGAATAGAATGATTGCTGAGCAAGTGGAAAAAAGGAAATGTATATAACTATACTCCCTAACATCAGTAAGAATAACTAATGTACAGTGTTGTGTAAGATTGTATACCATAATACATGCGTTTGCTGACTTAACTATAGTTCTAGGTTCTATTAGTAAAAATATGTCTCTGACCTAGTTATTGGCAAAGGTTCAATTCGGTTAATGAAGATGGAGTAACCTTTCTCTAAAAAAAGCTTCTGGACAATGCGAAAACAAGATTGCTTCCAACTAATGAATATCCATATTTGGTCTGACGTCGTTAAAACAAATATAAATAACTACAGAATTGAGTCTTATGACCTAAGTAAGGTGGTTTTTACCTGTTAAAACTGGTTTCTACCGAATTGTAGAGTTCGTAGTTTTCTGTCTGATGCGTAGAGGGTATGACCTTGTCTAGCCCTGAATCTGGCCGCGTACGTATATATAGAAATGCGCGAATCAGGTCAGATTAGTTATACGTATCAGCAGAAAACTGACGTTGACTCTTCAATTTCCGGTAAGCAACTGTACATGTTATAATTTCTTGTAAGGAATAAGTATTTTTAATGATTGAGATTTTAATGGTAAAATTGTTTTGTGTGCAACATTACTATTGAATTCTTTTATTTATAATATATTATGATGGAATGTTTAAATGTTTTAAAGAATTTATATTTATGTAACTTTTATTATAAAGGTTGAATTAGTTGAATTAGCTACCAACTTCATACTTTGATTTAATGTTTAAATAAAGTATTTCTTAAGTAAGAAAGAGTAATGTCTAGCAATATATTCTAAATCAATATTCTTAATATTCTGTTTTAAAATGAGTAAAATGCATTAACTGTTATTACATTTAATGCTTTTGCTATCTTGAAATTGATTGAGAATTAACTAGTGAATAATATTCTAAGGTGCAGAAGTTATATGAATAAATTGAAGTTGGAAAGCTTAAAGATGAAAATGTAATATGTATTTTATGAATTTTATTATAAAGTTTTTAGAAGTGTTTCTAGAATGTAGTAATACATATGTGTGTTGAGTATTTAAATAAAGTTATACGTATCAGCAGAAAACTGACGTTGACTCTTCAATTTCAGATGTAGCTGTCTATCATCGCGGCGGCGCTCTTTTTAAGAGAGCCTGAATTCTTTCTTCGCTCTCTCTCTCTTACCATGGATATTGACGTTCCCCAACTTACGAGTAATTCCTTCTCATAGCAAAAAATGAGAAGAAGGTTATGAAAAGCTAATCACAACACATAACAAGCAAAAACTTTCATAACATTTATACCATGATAGGAATATCACTTGTCAGGGTCAGGTTGGCGGAAGAAATGCTATTTTGTTGTTTACAATATAGAAAACGTCGTAGGTCAATTTTGTCGCGCATGAATACATGAAAATCAATTTGATTATGTGAGGTCAATGTCAACTACAAAAAGGCTCTTACTCATTGGTATTTCAGTGCGAGATACCAGAGATGGAGAGGCGTCATTAGGAAAAGTGAAAGTGGATTCGCAAGTTTCAAATGCGACAGGCATGTACTGCTACAGAGAAATTGGGCTGAGCATGGCTAACTTATCAAGAAGAAAATATTAATCCTGCCAAACCTCAACATGACGTTCTTTATGTATTCACGTTCTAGGCAAATACTCCTTATTGACTTTTCACCATTAGGAGAAGGGGCGTGCTGGATGTCAGTAACGAAGACTTTGAGAAGTGCAGAATGCTGGATTGACCATGGACTCATCTTCTCCAAATTCAATATTATGTATTAAACCTAGCAGACTTACACAGGTAAAATAAAAGTGACTAGAAACCTTAATTACACCAAACTTAAATAACTGTTCTGCCAACTGTATACAATTGATACACACTCCTATAATGTCGATGAAAACTGGGATTCCTTCAATGACTCAATGTACTCAACTGCATCTAAAATTTCCGGTCCCAGTGCACGTAAACATCAAGATTGATTTGATGTGAACTAGAAGCTATCTTGTTTTGCATTCAGCATTAAACGGTTAGTATTTGGACTGGCGACAGGATAATGTAAGTGAGTGGGATATAATAAATTTTATAAGATTGAGTTACAACCAGCTCACCACGGAGAAAGGAAAACATTCCTTTAAAATAAATCGCGATAATAAAATATATGGGTAGCAGTAATAAGGACCTGTATTTTGTAAGATCAAGCTTTTCTGAAGAGTAAAGATGTGAACAAAAACTATGTGAAAGATGGACGTCATGATATTTGTATTGATCACAGAGCTAGAACGAAAACAGAAGATAAACCCATTAACAAGAATTACATTATTTGTCAAGAACTTGTAATAACGTTTGTCCAAGTTTCAGATCCACTACGTTTATTAATCACACAAAGCGGAATCGTCTTTGTACAAGAGTCGATTTATTTGTGCTCGGATTCTTGATTGTGATATGTTTCTAAAAGGAAAGATGTAAAACAAAACTATGTGAAAGATGCTTGTCAAGATATCTTTATTGATCACAAAGCTAGTACGAAAATAGAAGATTAAACTATTATACTACATGCATAAAAAGCCCATGACAGTGAAACAGAAACATGGTGCCCATGAAATCACGTGATATGGATAGTACCACATAAGGAATGTTCTAGAATGGTAATACATCACGTCGCAGTTACACAGCAAAATGGCAAACACGAAAACTCGAGATAAGGATAATATAATATCATCAAGGTCTTGTATGGTAAATGCGAAATGAAAAGTAACGGATATAACATTTACAAATAGGACTTTAATTTTAACTCCATCTCAAAAGATGCTGATAAACAAATACAATATCAGATACCACAGCAGGTTTACCAGATTTTGAAGCAGATAAAAAGCAATGAAAATCAAATAGATGTTGCTGCAAGTATGAGGAGACTTTAATGTCAGTCAAACTTCATGTAAGAAGTTTTAGCAGTGATATATACCTAGTCATCTATGCATGGAATATAACTGTATTTGCGAAAATAAAGCTATTTTCAGATAGGATTTATTGGAGAACAATTTGAAACTCAGGATTTTTTATTTTGAAAATGAATTACACTGTTTAAAAAACAACTAACCAGTGCATTCCGTTACATTTGGCTCTGTATTTTGGTTTAAATTTGCAATGTTATTTTAAACTGCAACAATATTGAACGAGATAAACATTTAATATATCGAAACGCACATCATCATATGCTTAGCCAAGTAGGGGTGGGGTGGGAAATGTGAAAATGAATATTGAAGTTTAATGGTTGTACTGTTTAATTTGTACAGTCTTGCTATTGTTTACGTGTAACATTCTATTGCTGCTGTACATTATATTGTGTACTGTAATTCCAACATCACATTATACAGTAGCTATCTAGGAATTCCCGTAATTGTACACACGTGAGTTTAGGAAGATCGATACGTGCACAAAACGTTGATTAGATAAAAGCCCTAAACAAAAGCAATATAAATGTGTATTTGTTCAATTTTATAATTATATCAAGAAAACTGATACTTACAAAGTTTAAATAAATCCTTCATTCTTTGTTACTTACTTCATATATTTCTTCTGCACTGCTTGTGCATATTCACTCTTTGCTATAAACAAAACAACCAAACACAGCATGTACTATTATAAGCATACGGCAAGGAGCTAGGTCGTGCATAGGTTACAGGACCCGACCACATTTTGTTTCTCTTGCAATATGTATACCTCTTTCATGTGGTTTGATCAAGCGAATCCAGGCAGAAAATGTATAGAAAATTTGATATGGGGAATCATGAATAAGGGCCCAGGTAGCAGGTCATACATCCAACGTAAACATACATGTCTTTCGGTTATTTATATGACCTCAGTAACCCCAGTACGTGTATATATCTTTCTTTCTCTCCATCTGTCCATCAGATACAAGTAGTATGAGTCGAAATCCGTTTTCTCCCCTTTTCTTCATTCGTTCCCCTCTCAAAACCTCCACAGTCATAACAACAATAACAACAACATTTACTGATACTATTCGCGAGGATGCTTTACCTATAATGAAATCACCTCAAATGATTATAACAATAATTACATCAATAAAGTTATTACTACCCCGTTGATACTACAAATGTATTCATATATATGTCATAAAATCTACTACCAGATACTATTTTGAAATCTGCATGAAACACTCAAGACCTGACCGCTATATACTTTATTCATCAGTAAGCATCACCAATACCAATATATATGGGATTTTGTCCATAGTAAATTTAGCAATGATCTTCATGTATCTGCATCGTCTTTCCGCATAAAGCATTCTCCTACACCGTTCCAAACTGTACAATATATGTTTGTCACTTTTTTTCTTTACAAATAGAACGACACTATACAGTTTGATGTAAAGTGTGAGAAGCATTGCTTAACGCAAATGTAAAAGTATATGGAAGTCTTAGTTACCTTCATTAAAGTAATGAACAGTTTGTCTGCACAAGCCAGTATAATCAAATACAGATATTGATTAGGACCGGGCTCAGCTGAAAGAAATCGAATACAATTAATACTTTGACAAAGTATTAATATTATTCAGACTGAGTAGCAGTAACCTCTTTTAATATGCAGTTTAAAAATGTGTTGTTGTTTTGCGTTTAACGCCAGTTTTCAGCACATTATGGGCTTTACATGACGGCTTGTATATCTATTGGAGGAGCTAGTAAAAATCCCAGAAAGAACCACACACCCCACGGGAAACTACTGGCAAGCATTCTCCCATACCCATGCTTGCCGAACCTGTGACTCGAACTCCCGCAGACATAGTTAATATGTTGATCTGTAAAACCATGCGCCCAGACCACTCCGACACCTGTGTCCTTTCTTAAAAAATAGCATTACGGTACACTTTGAGATGAACAATAAATCAAAGATCTGACTTAGGCCTACTCAAAGCGTCTACCTGAATAGAAACATGGCGACGTCGGACAACACATAGCTGGTGAAATATGAAAATATGACAATAGACAAACTCGTGGATAGCAAGAAGTAAGAGGCATCTAATTGTCATCTAATAAGATTGACATAACGCAATAATAGAGTAACAAACGCAGCTCGATTCAGTTTGTTAGTTGAATACAGTGTCATATTAAACCAGTACTAGATTTTATCTGAGGCTCTATTTTCTCATTCTACTTGTGAGATACATATTGTGCAATGTATCTTCCACCTTCCTGAATTACACGCCATATACTAGTAAGCCATGGCTTCAATTGGCTGCCTGGTGTGGTCTGTCCTTCCCCAGTAAATATCATTGCTAGAAACAAACCAACCAATCCGTGTAAAGTGTTTCAGAAGCGTATAAAAACTGTCTAGGTTACGTACCGGTTCCATTACCTGTCTGATTTGAGCTAGGTCACAAATACGTTACCTTACATGTCTCCTTGATGCAAACTATTACTTCATGGTCTTTTATGGGTATCAAATATTGCATTGTATGTAACCAGTTCGTGTGGTTTGTTTAAGCAAATGCCGGTGGTCAATGCGCATTATTCAGAATTAGAGGTTAAATTGAACAAGAATCCAAATGTAATCACAAAACTCAAATGTTGTACTTATTGCTGTTAATTTACTTAAACTTCCACTTTTGCAATCTTGTTCTTCAGATTATTTGTTTGACTATACCATTCCAAAACTCCTATATATTCATAAATATATTTATGTTCATTTATTTGACTTTGGTAATGCAAAACACCCAAGGACTGCATCCATCGTTTTTAATATATTTATCTGATTTCAGGAACCCAAGTTCGTATATCGATATTTTCTTTCTCTCTACTTGACAGTCCAGCAAATACAACACATACGAGCTCAAATCCTAATTTTGCCCCATTTTCTCCTCCGACCAAACAATCCACAAGCGTTGTTGTTGTTGTTGTTGTTTTATGATTTAACGCCATTTTTTCAGCACACAATAGGCTATACATGGCGGCCAGTATTACTGGTGGAGGAAGAACCCGAGAAAACCCCCCGTAGATCCACCGACCCACGAGAAGCTACTGGCAAGGTATATTACATAACTACATTAGCCGAATCTTAGACTTGAACCCACGCAGACAAAGGTGAGACAACAGTGATACGTAAGCACTAGAGTACCAACCATCAAGTATCTTCACTGAAGAGACAGAGCTGAATGTAGCCCAACAGTTCACCTACACGGGTTGTGTGATATCCTCTGATGCCAAGATCGACAACGTAATAGACAACAGACTGGCCAAGGCAAACAGCGGCTTTGGCAGACTCCATAAACGAGTGTGGTACAATGCCAATCTCAAGAGTGGTATACATATAAGTGTTTACAGAGCTGTCGTACTGACCACTCTTATCTATTTCTTCAGCACAAATTAGTTTATACATGGTGGCTAGTATACTTAGTGGAAGAATAATACAAGAAGAGCAAGGGAAGGACAACCAACCCAACTGAAGGCAGTGGCAAACCTTCTCAGGCACCCATATTGACCTTTACGAAAATCTAATCCACACGAACTCAGATTAGATACGAATTATTTTTAAATGCTAACGCCTTAGACTACTCGACCAAATTTGGCCTTGTTAGAAACGAGTGGCATTTGCAATATGTGCAAAATGGCTGCTGTGGTGGCCTTTCTGTATGGGCAAACAGAACCGTGTTCTTTCAGGACCAGGAATAGAGTAAAAAGTCTCCATAGAAGCAATCACAGTAACAAGACATTGAAAATCAAAACCAGTAGCATCTTTATTTATGAACAACTAGACAAAAGAAGAAGTCTTCCAGTGAAAACCCCTTGCACATATGATCACAATTTTTAAAATGGCATCTGGTGATACCAATATTTTTGAAACAACAGCCCGTGCGGCTATGATGGATATCAGATTGCTACATTTTTATTTGAGACCATCTAGTCATTATAATAGTTTTCAACGACAGTTTCACTTAAATATGGCCCTCCACTCCATAGAGAAAGCTTTTGAAGACGGCTGCAGAGTTTAAAGGTATGTACCACACATAAAATATGTACCTTACCACCCCGCTCAGCACAATAAAAACAAGAATCCGAAAAAAAACAAAGCAAAGGATATTTATTTTAAGTATCTGCGCAAGTTGGCAGAATACATGATACGACAAGATCACTAGTTGCAGGAAAGTGATCCAGCATTCAATTAGTAATGTATCTGAATTGTGGTATTGTCAATTAATTAACGAATGCTTTCACTTAATGTGATGCGTGTTCTTTTTTTAAATTGTACTGGTGGTCACGTACTCTCAAACATTACCTACTCACAATGATTAATCCTGTAGGTGCAGTTATTGAATTAGGGTTCACCGCCATTGTTCAGGACAAGATAGGCAAGACATGGCGGACAGAATTAATGGTGGAGGAAGAGTCCGGGAAATCCCCGGAAAGAACTACCGACCAACGAGAAAATACTGGCAAGATTTCTCATATACCACATTGGCCACATCCGAGACTCAAATACACTCAAACAGAGGTGCGATGAAAGTGATCCGTACCAGACAGCGCATTAGACCACTCGGCTCGAATAATCTTCAATCTAGGGCCAGGAAGACAACTTACTACAGATGTGCGGTATTGGTTTCGGGTTTGAGACTGTTAAATAGGAAATTTAAGACGTAGTTAAATTTATAGTACGCGTAGGCTGCTGGTCGAAAAAGGAATATCATAAGTGCTTAACAGTGAATGATTCATTGCAAGTAACGCACTCTGGTGTATCTGCACATTTTAGTATGTAGGGGTGTTTTATATACGTATGACCAATTGCAATGACTACCTCCTACCTACGGATGAGCCTGTTGGAAAGAGTCCATTCTCCCTGGTTATCTTGATGACGTGAAGTTTGTTATTCACCGCATCAATACATAAAGACTGCCGCTTATGGCTTAATGACTGTGATACAAGATTTAAAATCAGTATATGGTATTTTGAAATCAGTTGGTTCTGACATAACAAACCCTTTTACTTTACTCAAATTCACATCGAACATAAGCCAAGACGGTGTACAATGTAATTTTAACTTGATTTTGGAAACACGGTCTCTTAAAACCGGGCACACTGTAATTTTCACCAATTTTTAGAATTATCATGCAACAAAGTCTTGTTTGTAGGACACATTCAATTTTTTAGAGAAAATCAGACTGAACGGTCTTTTTGGTACTACACATTAATTTATACCAATTTTTTGAAGTATCAGACAGAAAGGTCTTGTTGGTAGCACACATTAATTTTTATCAGTTTGTAGAAATATCAGACAGACAGGTCTTGTTGGTACTACACATTAATTTTAACATTTAGAAACATCAGATTGCACAACCATTCAAAACGGACACCGTATTAATTACTTATTTGTAAAACATCAGACTACAGTCTTGACACGGCACAGTGTAATTTTCACACATTTTTAAACATCAGACTACAGTCTTGACGCAGCACACTTTACTTTTCACTTCTTTTTAGAGTAATCAGATATCAATCGGAAACATTTAATTTTCACTTATTTTTTTGGAATCTTTAGATAACATTATTGAAACGACACAGTGTAATTTTTACTCATTTTTTAAACATCAGTCTACAGTCTTGACGCGGTACACTGTAATTGTCACTCATTCTGAAACATCAGACTACAGTCTTGACGCGGTACACTGTAATTGTTGCTCATGTTTAGAATCATCATACCTGTCTTGACGCGGCATGCTGTAACTGTTACTCATTTGTAAGTATCAGGCTTCAGTCATGACGCAGCAAAGTGTAATTATCACTCATTTTTTAAACATCAGACTACAGACTTGACACGGTACACTGTAATTTTCACTCATTTTTAAACATTAAAGTACAGTCTTGACACGGCGCACTGTAATTTTCAATTATTTTTAGAGTCATCAGACATCAGTTTTGCAAGTTTCACTCATTTTTAGAAGCATCGGACATCAGTCTTTTGAACACGGATTCCGAGTGGGTACGAAAAAATATGGAGAAAAGGTTGGCTTATTTTCTAGCCCGATTTGTGTGTACAACGTAGACAGCGCTTCAGTGAACGAGCGTTTTGTACTGTATGATAGTGCTTTCTATACTTGCGACGCTTTAGACAATAAGGAAAAGTAAAAGTCTCATAAAGAAGCATTTGATCTAATTGTTCCATGCCATAAGTATTGTTAAAAAGGATTTGAATGATACCACATATTTTCAAATATAAACCAAATTTGATTCATGGAATATCTCATTTCCAAACTGTTAGAAACTTTGCAAATATGATAATCAAGATGAGAGACTGGTATTGTATAATGTACCTTTTGAAAAAATGATACACTTGCTGTTGTTGTCTATAATTACTTTATTACAGTATAGACAAAATGTTTATATTTTTGAACAAGTCATAGCTTGATATGTTTCAAAATATTGTAATTAATTAAAAATAATTTGACAAATTGAATTAATGTTACCTTTTCCATGCTGTATCTTCTCTAATGGATTGTGACGGGAGGAGGGGGGAGAGTAAAACCTGACCGGCCTCTTAATTTCGTATATAGGCTACATCAATTTGACAGCACATTCAAATTCTTCACCTCCTGCCGTCCCCTAATGACGTCCCTAGATTGTGATGACACGTGAGAATATTTGAATTTATTATGGTCCAAACCAATTCGCTTGCTTCTTTTGTACACACTGTTTATCAATCATAATGGATCATGTTATCTGACTCTATCCATCATGATGCATGCTATTATCTGTATATCTGAATCAAACCATTAGCATGGATCCTATTATATGTGTGTCTGAATCTGACAACAAGGATGGATGCTATTATAGGTGTGTCAGGATCTAACCAATAGGAAGCATGCTATTATATGTGTATCTTAATCTAACCATTAGGATGGATGCTATTATATGTGTCTGAATTTGACCATTAAGATGGATGCTATTATATGTGTGTCTGAATCTAACCATTAGGATGGACGCTATTATATGTGTGTCTGGATCTGACCAATAGGAAGGCTGCTATTATATGTGTCTGAATCAACCATTAATATGGAGTATAAAAGTATAAGTTATAAACAAGCTCACGTCGCTATTCTTCCGTTGTCTGAGTCTAAAGATATAACTGACATAACACGCTATTGTCATTCTTCTTTATGTCCGAGTCTAAAATTCTAAATGATATAACAAGATCTTGCTATTATTCTTATGTTAGCTCTGTCTCCTATAGGGTAGAAAATTAACACTCGCTTGTAGATTGTGGGATTTATTATGCGATGAAATGGTACGTAACAAAAAAAAACTAAAACAATACAAAGCGCATACTTAGAATACAAGACAAATACGATATAGAATTTAACCGACGCAAATAGAATGCAAAATACACAATATACACACCGGCATTGATAACGTTATCACAGTAGAATAAATGATACCTTACCAGACACGAAGGGTAGAATTTTTCCAAATTATATTCAATCCCTGGTCTTTCACTTGCCTGAAAGCCAAGTGCTCTTCTTAACGACTCGTACTGCTTGAGGTCTCGTCTGTCTCAAGAACTACAGTAGGAATTCCAAAAGGTTTTCGCTAGTTATACGCAGGATTGATCTCTATACTCGTGAAGCACGGGAATCATGCACATCGATCGATCTCTCACTGGCGCACTCCCACCCCACCCCCCTAGGACAAACACGTACGTTGGTCCACGACACGAGTCTTGGGTCACACTTATTTTGTCTGAGTCTAACAGTGTAACTGATAAAACAAGCTCTTGCCATCATTTTTCCGTTGTACTAGTCTAAACTTGTAACTGATATAATAAGCTCTTGCCATCATTATTCCGTTGTACTAGTCTAAACTTGTAACTGATATAATAAGCTAAGGATTATCCTTCTTGGTGACAGATTCCTGAAGTCCAAGACAATTTCAAAGTGAAATATTTATCCATGAAGGACATCACATTAGACCACGTGAAAAACAGGAAGAAAAGTGTTTGTTTTAAAACGTTATGTTGAATTGTTTGTGTGGGTAAAAATGGCTCACTGACCAAATTTACAGAATACTTGACACAACCTAACCATTACTTCCATATGATTCACGACTAAACAAAATATTTGAAACATATGGACCTCGTTCGCCAAGATCCAATCCTTGTAATCAAGAAATACTAGAGTTTGTACAGACATACTAATGTGAAGATATCATCATTTAGGCCTGCATGACGGCCCAAGCTCGCTTAAAATTTAACAAAGCCTTACACCAGTTAGGAGATGCTGTCCAGTACTTTGATACGGACAGTTGCATCTACATCCGTCAACCCGTTCATTCTCACTCTAAGATGAAAACAAGACAATGTACGAGCTTGGAAGGAGACGAGAACTCGACAACAAAATTCTGAGTTTTGCTACCGCGGCTCCAAAAAGACTACAGCTACGAATATCGAGACAGACAATGATAATTGCAGACCTCTGCAGCGTTAGACATTGCCCATAGTGTCGATACTACAGCAACATTACTGAGTATCCCTAGCAATTATATGATACCACGCATTCCTCCAAAAAGGTTGTACGGTGACTTGCTTATATAGCATTTTGATCATTTTAACTCACAAGGTAACAGTTTGTCTATGGTTGCAGTTGAGTGGTACATCATGATCAGATAAGCTGTGGCAACACATACCAACATCCTAAATGTACCTTGTGCGACAACTCTGACAAGCACGCTTCTTGACCTTTTCCATTCACATACGGCAAATGAAAGTCGATGTGGACAATTGGGAGAGAAGTTTTAGTCCTAGTATAAGATTTAATATCACTGTCTCTCCTGTATAATCAGCAGATTTGACAAATTTGCTATCAACTAAGGCTGGATAACCTGCTCTATGTTTACCGTAGTTTCTGATGTATTCGACCATTTTATTGTTCCTACCAGTGCCACGTTCAACTGCATTTATCGTGGGACGATATGTCCTACTGTCTTTGAGGATATGGTCATGTTTGATGCAGGGGTAACATACAGCTACAGCTTTCTTACCAGGGGACCCTTTCCAACCCTTTGGATCTTTCCCGAGCCACAGAACTAATCACAGCTGAGATAATATGCCCCTTGTTTTCCACCATTGCACCATTATGTATTTAGGGTGCCATATCGTAAGCACATCTAAATTCAGTAACATTTGGTTAATCGCTGATACCCCGGGTGGTTGGATAAGATTGTGCACTCACATCTCGCTCATTCATCACAGTGATATATTTCAATGTTTCGAAATCACGCTCGACTAAAACTACGATCATGTCTTTGCGATACGTACTGATGAAATAATGTTATTTTATGAGCTCTTACCCGTATACATTCACAAGTGAGTTCGGTGCCTGTCATTGTAATCCATTTATCGACAAGCGCGCGTGTCTCCGTTCTTCGCTTAGACGCCTCTCTGAAATGTTCGCGAAAACTCTCAGCCGACAACTCGAAATGCCATAGCAGCACTTTCTTGAGAGCGTCGTAATCAACTAATTCAGTGGGTGCCATGTTATTGTTGACATCTTTGGCAGCTCCTAGCAAAAATGCAGATATATTACTGTCCCACTGGTCTTTGGGTATATGATGGATGAAAGCGTACGTTACAAAATGAGTTAAAATGTTATCGATGATTTCGTCTCTGTCGTTAAACATCGGCATTGATATCCATTGGCTCGCAATCTGTTAAGAACAAGTGTAAGCTGCATGTTGTTAAGAACATACCATTTAGAATACGTGAGTATAGTAACTATTGAAACCAGCATGAATATAATGCTTTTCAAAACACGTATAGCAAGCTTTATGTGGTTACTGTTTATGATTGGCTTCGTACAGTCATGATGCTGGTATAACGGCGACAACAGTACAAGTCCAGGTGGGTGTAGCCTAAGGTGTAGGGAACAGTGCATTTAGAAATAAACAACAACAATAGCTGTGATTAGTGCATTAAAAAGTTAAGCCTCCGGGCAACATGTGAAATTATGTTTATTCATACATAGATCATATTTTGTATTTTTCTAAATAATTTTGTTTTCTTAAACACGGTATACATGACTGAAAATGTGGCTGGTGTGACTATATAATTCTTAACCCCCATCTAGTTCCAGCAGAGTTATCTCTCTTCAATGCAATGTAGTACCTGGTTTAATCCTTGTCAAATTGACATTATAGCATTGTACTGTATGAGAATAGTGTGACATGTATGCTGAGATAGGAAAAAACGTATATTTATTTCACAAAACATTCGCATTGAGGTCTATGGAAAAACAATTGGAACCGTGATACCCACAGTTCAGATCACGTATGGATGAGACAACAGTTAGGAACAAGTATGCATTTTAGGTTAGCTAGAAAAACGTGTGTATATCCTGTTGATTAAAATAAGAATTGAGTGCCTGTGTTTCGAGTAAATATGGATAGTCTGTTAATTAGAACACGTATGGATATCGTACAGTTTAAAGGACATATGGATTTACAAACTGTTTGTAACAAGTGTAGTCAGGCTCTTGTTCAGAATGGCCATGGATAACGATATTTGCAAAATAGTATATATGGAATGTTATTTGAACTAATATGAATAGCATTTTGATTTAGAATAGTATGGACTGGCTTAAACAATATGGAAAGCGTATTATTTATAATAAGTCCAGATATCGATAGTGTAACATTTATAATAAGTCCAGATATCGATAGTATAATATTTAAAATCAGTATTGACTGGCTTTTATTTAGAATGCGCATTGTTAGCATAATATTCAAAACAAGTATCGGCTGCCTAGTCGTAATAAAAAAAAGTTTTTTAAAAATTATTTTATTGCATGATCGTGTTTGTTTCCTGTATAACACTTAGTACTAAGACTGCATTATATCC
>JARLTB010000291.1:660000-667500 GCA_030141615.1 Unio pictorum
AACAAAAGAATCGGCAAAGCTTTGAAGATGCAATCAGTGTCGAAATGAATCAATACCATCTCAGCTTAATAGCGAGACAGATTTCTTGTATGCTTCATGCCTCTCAGAAGTTAACTCAAAATACAATATTGCATAGAGCTCAAAAAAAGGTAGAGTTTGAGAGATCATTTAAAATATTAAGAATACAAATATTGACTTGATGTTTATAAATGAGTTGACATGCTGGTACACATTTACAAGAAGGGTTTTATTCATGCTGACTACACGTAAATAGTATGCAGTGCAGCTGACCTTATACGTAATTGAAAGCAAACGAGTACCAGACTACGCACATCTTTATTGGTTTGCTTTTAAGTAGTAAAATTGAAATTTAAATATATTGAATTAAAGACTAGATTTTTCAGAGATTAGAAATGTTTTAGAATCAGCTTGTTTATTAATTTGATCAGTGAAATGGCCCCTTTGTCATAGCTGTCTTAGTTTATCTTATGTTTTTATATGAATTTGAAATTGTGAACTAAATGTGCATTACATATCACAACACCAGCGTTAGTGCAATATTTGTTTTAAAGTATTCATTGGAATTACAAAGTGTTAACTGATTTAGGACACAATCTCCATGTTGGATTTACTGTAAATTCATGCACAGATACTTTCGATTATATAATTCTGGTAAACCAAGACTGTTTACTCATTATCACACTTAAGGCTACTAGCACATCATCACATCCACTATTTGAATTATTTCGGAACACAGCTGTAATTGGTATGGAATACTTATAACTTTGTACTTGTTCTAAAACATTTAAGACTGCCTGTGATTTAATTCATTGAATTGAAAGTTGCTATTGAAATTTTCACTTTGTACTGACGAGAAATAAATTATTTATTGAATTTTATACGGGATAGATACAGGGCTGGCGTGTATCGATAATGGTTCATTTAATATTAGAAAAAACGTTGGCACCATCCACGGGAAAGTTAGTATAATTGTTCAAAATGTTGACATATCAGATGATGACATAGTATTATCACAACACAGATTCACTGTTGGTGAGCATCAGTCGTCATTATCATCAAATCAGTATTTGTCTCACAAGGACGTTAACACATTGCTACATACTAAGTATCTTATACAGGCATACCCAGGTGAAGAAGCTGAACTTAAATGTTCTGTCCAGATATGCTTACCAGGCGGCGAACGTGTACATGCATTATCTTTCTTTTTCGTACAGGACTCTGTCGAAGTCAGAAATTCTCTAAGAAGGATAATACGAATTCCGGATTACATCATACAAAATGGTTCAATGTATACATTGTCGCTGACTTTGCTTGATATACGATCAGAATAGTTTGGCATATATACAGCGGGTCTAAGGACCGTAAAACGTTTTGGGCGAAGGCATGATTGATTCCAGACACCTAATGCTAGTATCTGAACCTTGCCTGGTGCCCGAGTCTTTAATACAAAATAACATAATCGTCACACTAGATTATACCAGAAATCCCAGGGATATTTTCCAGAGAAAATTAAATGATTGGTTAGAAAGCCGATGGATTTGGCGAGCAACCATAATTGCACTCGGATCTTTTACAACTATATCAAGCTGGACCATCATTAGTGCATTGAAAAGGTATTGTAACGTGATGGGCTCCGAAATAAATCCATAAAATAATTCTGCTATTTACATGTTTATTTACAATATACACTATGTACACTCCTTTAGCCTTGTGTTGCATTACACAAGAAAACCCCTACTTTCTGTAGCGTTAACATCTAACTATCCGTTAGAACAGAGAGAGAGAGAAAATCTAAATGATCCTTTCACACTGAAATCTACAAAACCTCTCCCCTCTCAAGTCTGTGAATCTTCTTAAAACCACTTTCCCAGCCCATAATTCAGTCTAGTTCCAAAACCTGATACTTGACACATGTAAACAGACAAGGTTTCTCACACCCAAGGGTCAATGCCCTCAGCCAGATTGTTCTGTTATAATTAACAGTTCTGATTGTTTCAACTAGTGCTATAGGGAAAACATGAATGCCCTTATCATTGTAGCATCACTCTCCCCAGGTATCTAATTTCATCACAGTATCTTTAATTCTTGTCTGTATCTAGTAATTTCAATCAGTATGTATGCCTATATATATATATATATATATATATATATATATATATATATATATATATATATATATATATATATATATATAGTTATGTGTATTTGTATATCTTGTAGCCCCTAGTATATAATTGTATCTATTGTATCTAACTATTATTCAAGTGTGTCATTTGTATCAAATATTTTTACTTTGGTCAACATGACTCGAATCTGTTAAAGATTACTGTATAGCATATATAAACATAGCTTCCTACATAGACGAACCATTTAAAATAATTATTGCTTAGACGCTGTACCCAAGACAATGTTAGACAGCCAATACATGTTTACCATAATATGTGCGTAGAGCAATGTTCCCAGAGCCACTTCCTTTTCGGAAAATAAAGAAATAAACTATCGTCAAAGTGTTAATAGTATTCTGGACCCTTCCGACATTTTTCAGTTCGTCCAATCTGATCAAGGTTGTAATTATATGTAAGTCATGTTCCAAAACTTTAAGTGTGATTTAGGTATTCAACAGTTCTCGTCATTAACGTATCATCCCGAAAGCCCATGGGCGTTTGAAGGATTTCTTCTGAATTTAAAGAACATGATTGCATTATATTCCTTTTATAACAGGAGTATTTTTAGGTAGTAAATAAGATTAGATCGTTTAACAGCCGATCACACATAAACCGGATGACTATATTATTCCAGATAGGTTTCGAACAACAGGTGTTTATTAAACGATGGATTTTTAAGTCTTAAAGTTTTGAAATGGATGGAAGATACAGTTGGGGCAGCTTTATTTATCGATACTGTGTAAAAACAATATCAGTATCTCCAGCAGAATGATCAGTAGCTGCATTACGAGCACATGGTCGAATTACGAATGGCAATGGGAATAATAGGTTAAGATCCATTGCAGGACGACCTAGTAATTACTTATAATATATATATACACAGTCAATCCTGATTGTTATGACAACCAAGGAATATAGGATCAAATATATAGAATTATAAATATACGCCAGACAAAATGGACAGTGCTGTCCCGGGAATCTATTGTATAATGCTTAATGACAATAGGTATAATTAATATTTAATACAAATAATACCATCATACAGATTAGATAATTTTAATTTGTCCTCAACAGAGATTAGAAACCAGGGTCTGGGGCACCCATCACCTTGCCTGCATACACCAGCCGATATAACATCATGGCTAAGCACACATCACTAGAAAATAATGCTACATGCTGGGTGTCATAAACCTTCACTATAATAAAGTTTAATTCTTGTTGATATTTATCCTTTGGAGAAAATAGGTGAATGCATTTGTTGCACATAGCTACAAGTAGATGTCATTTGCCAACAATGCATTACTCAATCTACGTTCATTTTAATTTTATACATCTACGTAGTGTAATATATACAAAGTTGAATTCGTATTTTCTTCAATGTTAGTAGATATACCCTGTAATTATTTACAAGGGTCCAACTAAAATGTTCAGGTTATGCCTCATAATTCTCTTTGTATACAATGATGGGATGAATAATTATTTTCAAATCCATACCACTTTTAGTATAAAGTTCTTGCCGTTTATTAATATAGTCCTATACTACACATAATACTAGACGGCCTCATATATAGTCACGACCTATGAGTAAGCTCATTCGTATTATCCCGCTACCTAACATTAATTAAATAATTACCTTAAACTATATTATAATAAATTGACCACTAATAAAACAAAACAATAACAGTAAGGAAAAGTTCATAATCATTATGTCACTATGGCGCATAGAATTGAACTATCATCGCTGAAATTAACTCAGCAGGACAAACACCATAGTTACCTAACCAAAGTGTTTTATTTATGTCGTGCTATGCAGCCCACAGGTGAAAACGTGCTTACCTATATGAAGTATAGGTTTCATTGGTGCGGAGTTAAATGTCGACGATTGACTTTCATAATCGTACTGTGAGCATTTCTGTGGCATTATGTACCGAATTGTCGATACCAAAGCCGTACTGCAATGTATTTATGTGTGTATGTATGTAGTACATTTGATATAGTGCCATCCGTAGACATTATTAATATATTGAAGCTTTTCTTCTTCCTGTGCATACTAGAAGCTGAGCGTCTTGGACTAATTGGTATATTTCCACATTGCATTGATTTTTTACGGTTAGGACGTTTTCGGTTTTTCAGGCACATTTGAATTTATCAGTGCATTACTGAGATAATATATATATATATATATATATATATTTATATATATATATATATATATATATATATATATATATATATATATATATATATATATATATATATATATATATATGTATGTATATTGTTACGTGCTTAGGCTCGAATAAGCAGTAACACAGAAAGTGAAAACTAACAAGCTTGTAAAACTTTAACAAACAATTTATTGAGTACAAATATTTTCATAAAAGAAAATAAATAAACTTACGGTTTTAGAGAATCAAGTCCAAAAATTAATCCGAAAGAATTCACAATATAATCCACTAAAAATTCACAATTATAATCCACTAGTGTAAACGCTAAAGTCCTGATAGTAAAATGTCCTAATAGTTCCAAGTTCTAATCTTGACGAAGTAATTCAAAATGGCTGACGATGTCACGTGATGCAGTTCTGATTTCATTAAAGTCAAATAATCACAAGTTTTTTTTTTTCCAGATAAATAATACAATATTTTCCTCTTGATCCAAAACGAATTGAAATGATTTCCAATACAAAATAATAACACAATAAATTCCTCTTGTTCCCAAACGAATTGAAATAATTTCCAATATAACTCAAACACAACTAATAATTTAAAGCCCAGAGATTCTACTTGCTTTTCTTTTACAGTACAATAATTTAAATGCCCGTTTTTCGTAAACAAAAGGAATCACGTGATTTTCCAGTAGGTCATAAAGAGCCCATGCTCGCAAAATCATGCATACAGCATGATCTAGAAAAATCAACCAATCATTTCTAAAGCAAAGCTCTAATGTCTTTGGAATTAACCAATCAGTTGAGAAACTTGTTGACACTCTCTGAACCAAGGTCAGAAAATGAAGCCAACACTTGTTGTTTAACAGCAAAGCAAAAGTCATATAGATTTTCTAGAATAATCTCCCAATTAATAAATTTTAAACACAAAATGACAAATTTGGATCTGACATTTAAAAATAAATGATTTAAATCAAATATACGTAACTATATATATATATATATATATATATATATATATATATATATATATATATATATATATATATATATATATATATATGTATATATATATATATATATATATATAGGCGCGGCTAATGTTTCTTACTTGTATTTTGAACTTTTATGAAGTTTATCTTATAGATTTAAATTAATTACCAGAGTCCAGTTGAAAAAGAAGTAAGGAGTTCTTTGGTGCGGAATTATATTGGAAAAGGTCGAATGTTGACTTCCATACACGCATTGTGGAATGTTTTTATATGGCAGTATGACTGTATTTACCAAAAGGTCGATACTGTAAGAGTTTGTCGAAGGGTATTATGTTGCACATGGTCATACATGCTCTTTACAACACTTTCATCTAACGACGCAACATTATGATCATTAATCAAGAAGTCACTATCATGAGATATTTAGCTTATTACGATCTCAAACTCTGCTTTCTCGTCGTGGGATAGTACCCTTTGTCCGTGGCACGTGACGCCACCACTGTTCTAAATAGATCGATCTGTTCTTGGATCTGTTCTCTTCATTCTGTACACTCAGCCGCTCTCAAGTGTCATAGATCATCACCCAGTGTTGCACCAATTGTATGCTGATGACACCCAAATATACAAGTCTAGCCACCCAACTGAAGTTGATGCTATCATCCATGGAGTAGAGAAGTGCATTTCTGATGTGAAATTATGGATGACATGTAACAAGCTGCAGATGAATGATGATAAAACTGAGGCTATTCTGATCACAATACAAAGACTTTCTCATTCATATCATTTACCTCAAACAATAAATATCTGCAACACCAACATTAAATTCTAACAGTCAGTACGTAACCTAGGCGTTACTATAGACAGTACTCTCACATTGCACCATCATGTCATGAACATATGCAAGGCTGCATATCTTGAATTGAGACGCATCAGTTCCATTCGTAAATATTTCAGTTGATGCCACTAAAACACTTATGTGTTCATTAGTACTTTCAAGACGGGACTATTGTAACTGAATTCTGTCTGGTTTGTCACAATATTTACTCCAAAAACTTCAAAAAGTTCAAAATACAGCTGCACGGATCATCTTTAGAGTACCTCGATCAGAGCACACCTCACCACTGCTCTGCACCCTACACTGGCTATCAATCGATACAGAATCAAACACAAAATGTGTTCTCTGTGCTATGTGTATACACCCATGTGTATACGCCAGCTAGATCCTTACGCTCTTCTTCTGATAATCGTATACTCATTGTTCCCAAGGTGAGAACAAAGTCATATGGACAACGTTCATTTGCACACCAGGGATCGGCGACGTGGAACGAATTGCCCATTGAAATTAGTCACAAAGACACAGTGGTCCCTTTTAAGAGTGCTCTTAAAACTCACCTGTGTCGACTGCAGGGACAAACTTAGCTCCCTAATTATTATATGTTTTCAGCATCTTTTTATGTTTTCCAATTTCATTGTTTTTGTCATTTGCTGTTCTGTAGTGTAGTCATATCATTACTGATGGTGTAAAGCGCTTAGAGCTTCGAAAGATTAGGTGCTATGCGAAGTCCTCATTATTATTATTATTACTATTTTATTTGATAAAAACTATATATTAATATACAACGACGTCAATTAATGTAGCCTAAGCAAGGCATATTAGCGTATGGATATGTCATAACGCAGCCATATAATGTATTGCGATTAAAGGAGTATGGATAGGTTATAACGAAACCAGATAATCTATTGCGCTTTAAGGAGACCATCCCATAAATGAATGTACTGGGCACTGATTAGATTTGCATAATAAATACAAATACAAAATAAATACAAATTAAATGTCATCTATGGCCAATTAAAGTAGTGTCTAATGATCTAAAGTTGTATAGTCTAAAGGGGAACACAAGTTGGAATATTTATGTGTAACAATGAAGGTCAGAGACAAGAACATGTCCTAGTCAACAGAACCGTATTCAACTAACATACATTCTAACATTAATGTAACTGCATATGAACATATGATTCCATTTGTACTATTATGAGCGCTTTTAAACATTAATAACATGTTTTGTTAGCAAATAATAAGTTCCGAGAAAACTCTTGTAACTTTTAAAATAAAACTTGTTTTATATCTTAAATGATAAACCCTTAACTTTACGCT